>BLKR01006496.1:0-56168 GCA_011170035.1 Teleogryllus occipitalis
CCCCGCTTCGCCCCACTACGCCCCGCTTCGCCCCGCTTCACCCCGCTTCGCCCCACTACGCCCCGCTTCGCCCCGCTTCGCCCCACTTCACCCCGCTTCGCCCCACTACGCCCCGCTTCACCCCGCTTCGCCCCACTACGCCCCGCTTCACCCCGCTTCACCCCGCTTCACCCCGCTTCACCCCGCTTCACCCCGCTTCACCCCGCTTCACCCCGCTTCACCCCGCTTCACCCCGACCCGCAAAGCCTCCCCGCCCCCCGCGAGGCCCAGACCCACCGCGCGTTTTCCGAACAGGCTGCATTTCATACACTCACATCATGCAGTCATGCGCCCCCAACTAAAATTTCGTAAACACCAACCTCATCGTATAAATTGAGGTCTTCGGGAGTAAATAATGATATCTGATATTTTGGGCGAAATCGAGGTTATGGGCTTGTTTGAGGAAGTGGGAGCTTTGTATATTGTTCAAAGTGCAACAAATCGTAGCAATAGTTGTAATTTGTTTGTGCGTTGTAGCTTGGGATATAGCTTCCAACAGCTTCTGCCTCTCGTTACGTTTAAACAGCGAATTCACTTTTCATTTCTCTACGGAGCTTTAAATGTCAGTCACCATTATTTACACCTGAACGCTTCGATCTCTCAGTGTGAATCATTTCCGGTGTAAAAATTCACCGGCGTGTTCTTGTAACATTACCATTAATTACTTTCAGCTCTTAACCCTTGTCGTGTCGCGGGTGGAGGTAGCGACTAACATCGAGAAAACAAAATGGCGTCCTCTAAGCTCATAATTTTAGGACTAGTTGTCTCTTCGCTACACATATTCAAATAGACAACGTGTCTACAGCCTTCTGCTTCCGCGTTTAATATAAAGCAACCTCCAGTGGATCCAATATTTAATTCTCAGAAGGGCACCCAAGAGAGATTCATGGGGCTTCAGCCCTTCTTCCCCAGAAGCCATACACATTAAACAACACAGCTTTTATCAATTTTCATCGAAACAGAAAATCAGATCAATGTTTTCGAACGTTCAATAACAAAGTAGCTTAAGATCGAGAAAATATTCTCAGAATTATTGCGGTTGAAACGAAACCCAAAGACGTATTTGATTCAATAGATTTAGGTATATTAGAAAACATTGCGTTTCTGATACTGTGTATTGAATATTGCTTCCGGTGATGACAAAAATAGGAATATATACGTGATGTAATAATTTGTCTTACGATGTGTAAAAGTAATTCAAATGAAAAATTGTAAAAGTAATTCAAATGAAAAATTGAGGGGTAACATGTTCCATTTTGCGACGAAAACACAAATTTGCTTTTGAGAAGACGATGCTTTTGAGAAGACTACACGTTCAACAAACAGAGATTCTCTGTGATTCCTCTAAATCTATACAATTTCTAAACAATTAGAGACTACACTAAGCAACAAAAGGAAAGTAACATTAATTTTAACAGTGATATTTAATGTATTATTTACTATTTGGACTGTATAATTCTAAACAACATGTAACAAGTATTGTACCGCACCTTTGGGGTCAATGACCCCCATCTCGATCAGGTTTTTGGTTCAGTTTCCCTGATCCATTGAGCAAATGCTGAGATGGCACCTTGTTTTGCTTCTTAATATAAATGTAACTTCATTATTTGTGCACGTCTTCTAGAATTCAGTGGGAAATATAGTCACTCAAATGATCCTTCTCCATGTTGTTGCGGCAGGAAGTATTATTCCTTCATGAAGAACATGATGAGGGTTAAGAGCCCAAATTCATAGTTGATTTACCCTTGAAAATAGATTTTATTACTTCGGAGCGAATATTTTAACAATTCTTGCAAAATAACGCTCATTTCTATCTGTATTCAAAATTCAAGTTGTACATGACTTAAGGTAGGGATCACAGAAGTATGAAAACGTGCACAGAATTCACTTCTCCTCGTAGCTCGTCACACACAGTTTTTAACTGTTTCTCACGTAAAATAAATAAATCGCGATACAGTTCGCGAAGGAACAATGTGCACCGTTGAGCAAGCACTCCTATTCCTAGCATCGCACACGACTTTCCACCTTAAGCACAAAATTAACATTTGAATATGGCGGAAATGGTTCAATGTTCCGTCGTGAAATTCGGGAGACAGCACAATTAAGTAATAATCTTACCTTTAATAAAAAAATCGTACGAGAAAGGTTGGTTTTGGATTTATAAATAATTGTTTAATTTATTGTTGATTTGCATATTTATATAAAGACAAAATTCTTAATAATACATTACCAATTTAAAATACGATAATTTATGTTGACAATGGTATATCTCTCATTTTGCTGCTATGCAGAACGTGCTATCGAGAATATGTTTTTCATTTTACCTTATGTCTAAGAAAACCATTGATTTTATGACTCTCATATTTGACAGTTTAACTTTTTATTATAAAGGAATTAACATATTAGAAAATAAAAATTATCTGAAAACGCACTGTCATAAACTTTAAATTTTGAATGGAATGACCTCCCAAATACCTTGTTCATATGTGGAGAACATCGAAATCAGACCTTTTACTGTGAAGTTCTTTCACGTTACCGATAGCAACCAAATGTACAACTATTAACTATTTATCATTACCTCAATGATTTTGTCAAGCAAAAAAATATTCCTTCACTGCCTTTGCAAGGAGAGAATAAAGAAGAGCTTTCTTTCTATCTTCTACATTATATTTCTTAATGGAAAAGTATAATATAGAGTATTATATTTTTTATCACCTTAACTGTTATGCAGTGTAAAAGTTACTTGTGTAAAAGTATGAAAAATCCCCCCCCCCCATTTTGAAATATGAGAAAGAATGGAGTACGGTAAACACGTTTCAGCAGAGTAGGTGAGGTAACACACTATCAAAATAGTGTGAAAGCAAAATTCTCACAAATGATATATCTGTAGTTACAAAAATATATCGCCGAATAGCCCTTCATTAATCTGCGGTAACGCTATGTTAATTTTCTTTAATCATTAAGTTTCCTTGCAACTCGATGATTAGTCATTCTAATTCAGGCACCATCCAATTAGGGGGTCAATTATCACGGAACATTAATTGTACCGCAGCCGCCACAACACTGACGTGTCAACTGGCCGAGATGTGAGGCACAAAATTCGCCGAAACACATCAAACTCCGTTTATGCGGCGTGCTCCCAATTAAAGCGAGTTTAGAGCCCTCGTAGCTCGCAGCAGCGCGCCCCGTGGCAGACACGCGAACGACGGCGACTGCGGCGCGGCGCCGCGCCGCGCCGGCGACAACCTGTTGAGGAGCTTATCTGTGCAAGCCTCACGCGCACGCCTCGACACGTCATCGCCTGGGAGAACCCTAGCACGCAGGGCAGCCACGCGGCAGAATGCTCTCGCACAGATTTCTGTTTTAATAGGAAATGCAATGGTGTCTGGTAGGAAAATTACATGTTAATCGTGAGAAAGTTTGTAATTGCGGACTTTTCTTGTGAGACTAACTGAATCTTCTGATTAGTTTGGCAAACAGGCCTGATTATGTTTGCCCATTTTTGTCCCTAAGAGTCACAATGTACCAATGATCTCAAGATCAGAACAGTGATGCAAACGTTAACTGTATGTGTCAAGTGTAAAGTTCGAAACATGGCTAATTCGGAAATTATCTGGTTCATGGGCCAGACACGGATAAAACAGTTTGAATGAGGATACCTTAGCTATTTCGTTGGCTAATGTGCACTTCACTTGCAAGTCCGAATATGATTGGAAACTGAACCTGCTTCCGTCTTTATCCACCCATTTTGGATGTGCTTATTAACCGGCTAAATCGCTAACTAGCCAGACTGACACTAACCGTAAGATATCCAGAGGTAGCAAAGGGTTTAAAATTTCAGGATACAAGAGGTATCAACCACAATAGTAGGCTACATAACTTTACTGTGTAGAAAATTCAGCCATACACGTATTTCGGACTTTTTCCCCATCATCAGTGGCTCCAAGTAGCACATTAAGTAAACATAGTGATCAGATAATGTGAACTGATGATGGGAAAAAATTCCCGAAAAACGTGTATGGCTGGATTTTCTACACAGTAAATTTAAATAGTCTATTATTGTGTATGATACCTCTTATATTCTGAAATTTTAATCATAGAGTACCACAAGATCTCCGCTGCTACTACAGAATTTAGCAAAGAGTTTGTTTCTCGAATCGATGGGGCAGAGTCCCTGTGTCCTCAGGTTCTCCAGCTGTGGGAAGTTTTCCAGGCGACTTCACTCTACGGTCAAATGCAACGCAATTGGCGCCCGTGTGTTTGGCACAGTCGTGCTCTCAGAAATCAACTCTTATGGATTCCGAAAACCTCGTCACACCACGTTGAACGATGGGTAAGATGGGACGGTGGAGAACAGGTATCAAACCTTTAAGGCATGTCCAGTGGATGCTTTTTACGTTCTCGTCCATATTTCGTAAGAAGAAATATTGTAAACGTCCACCAGAAAACGGAGAATTTTGGACTCAAAAACGCTTATTGCCGGGCCTTGGTGACAAAAAGGCTCACACACACACACTCACTCATATAAATATATATGAGTGAGTGTGTGTGTGTGTGTAAACGTCTATCTGTCCGTCTGTGGTCAACGCTAGCGCCTACAGGCTTCAGCAGATTTTCTCTAAAATTGATATTCTAGAATCAATTTAAAGGAACTGAAGGCCCTGCAAGTTTGAAACGGATATTTTAATTTTGGGGGGTACTTTATGTAAAGCATCAACATTTTTAAAACTCTCTCAAAAATAGCTCCAAATTCTTTGGTTAAACTTTGTCATCGAATAGTGTAAAAGACGTTTAAAAGAATGACGTAGGTCTCAATTTTTTGAAATCCCTGATTTTTAAAAATTGCAGAAGTTCAAACATTTTTTTGGCATCTTCCTACAACTGCAAGAAGAAGAAAAAGAAGAAGCAAAAGTTCTAACATTTTTCGGCATATTCCTACTACTACAAGAAGAAGCAAAACCGTTAGAACTTGGCTGCATATGCCCCGTAAATTTCTGTGCGAACCAACCACCGTTTGCTTTACACCGGTCTCTCCCTCCAACTTAACCACAGGCACATAGCATCTAAGCACGGCTTTAGATGAAGATTTGAGCCGACACAAGTCGGGAGTATACAAGGTCTGGCCAGGAATATACAATGAGTAGCAATCACGTCTAATAACATCTAGCATTCAGAAATGAAAAAAATTGCTCATATGTTTCGTTTAAAATGTTACCATCTAATGAGGAAATAAAATTCGCTAAAGTTAAAGTACGAAATATCACGTAACAAAGAAAAATGGCCTGAGATCCCCAATCGGGAATCATGGCAGTTAATGGGTTAATGCAAATTAAAAACAAACATTTTCTCAAAAACTGCTCAACATTTTTTCTTCAATTTTTTTTCATACATAGAACAAGGAACGTTTAAAGAAATGGTGCTGGCGCAGGTCTCATTTTCCTTGAACCCTCTGAATGTTTGAAAATTGCAAACTTAGAAATAATGCGAGAAAGTATGTGCTTTTGTAGGGCGTTCATGGGTTTTGTATAGTTCCCACCAGTAAGACTCGATGGCACGAGTGACACTATGAAATCTCCCCTCCATGCTGTTCAGCGCATAACCTCAACAGAGCTGAACTGAGAGCGTCTCTGAAACTTACATGACAAACTTTGCTAGTAACTCGTTCAGCCATCTCTACCCGGGTCTATAAAAGATATTTCGAGCTGAAAAAAATCAAGTACGAGGATATTAGGAACGTCTACCAATTTTAATGAGAAGATGGTTGAGATGAGAATGGGAAAATACAGAGTAAAAAACTTGGGTTATTCCGGACTCATGTAACAAAAACAATACGATATCAATAACAAACGGGGTAAATATGTGGAAACGTTTAAGTTCCCAAGTATCAAATGTATAAAGGTATGTCTAAAGTCTGTTGACATGATATTTAGCAAAATACAAAACATAATTTATTGTATAGATATTACTAATACATTGTTATTGTAATTATATTTGTAGATAATTTATTATTCAAGTAACTGTGTTAGGATTCAAACTAGGCCCCCAAATGCAGTTCGGGGTTGAATTAGCTGGCGAGGCCGCGCGCGGCAGGGGGTGTGGCGGGTGCGGAATGAAGTGTCCGTGTCGCGGCGCCCTCGCGGGAGGGAGCAGGGCCGTGGGCGGCTCTGAATGCAGGCCCTCCGCGTGGAGAGCTGTGCAAACACAGGCCACTGCGGGTGATAGAGTGCGTATCTCCGGCGCCTGCGACCGGCTCCCGCACCGCGCCCCGCGGCCGACACGCCCACTTCGGCTCCGCCCCGTCTCGCCCCGCCCCGCCCCGCCTCGCCGCCCACTCACGCCCCGCCTCGCCGCCTCGCCCCGCCTCGCCCCGCCTCGCACTCGCCCCGCCTCCGCCCCGCCTCGCCCGCCTCGCCCCGCCTCGCCCGCCTCGCCCCGCCTCGCCCCGCCTCGCCCCGCCTCGCCCCGCCTCGCCCCGCCTCGCCCCGCCTCGCCCCGCCTCGCCCCGCCTCGCCCCGCCTCGCCCCGCCTCGCCCCGCCTCGCCCCACCTCGCCCCGCCTCGCCCCGCCTCGCCCCGCCTCGCCCCGCCTCGCCCCGCCTCGCCCCGCCTCGCCCCGCCTCGCCCCGCCTCGCCCCGCCTCGGGGCGGGAATAATAATAATGAGATTATTATTATTATTATTATTATTATTATTATTATTATTATTATCATATCATTAATCCCCTTTTCATCGTCTATCCATTGCTGGTGAGAAAAATACACAGTTCCAGTTAAAAAATCAAAGATGATTAAATTTCTCGAAAACTGAAAAATTATAGACAATTTCTCTACGACATGTTACTTGCCCCATAATTTCGTATTCGCTAAAAACTGCATTTCGCATGCTGCATCGTGAACCGTTTACAAATTATGGGGATGGTCCATAGTTGGTCGGACGTGTAAGTCTACAACTAGTATGTAACGACCGATAATGTGGGAATAATTTCGCGGGGAATTTCAAGTTTTCGAATCCTTTTCGCAGGATTAGATTAACGGAATATCTTTTCGCAACTCATAGCGAATTAATTTCAAAACTCCTAAAAGTCCCGCTTTCCATTTCTGTTTGTTTGCAATGTTGCCAGACGTACCAGGATCGTACCAGGATCCTGCCAGGATTTTACCAGGATTTTAATGAAGATGAACTAGGATGAAAACACTTTTGTGCGTTTAAATACCACGATTTTTAGTCTTCGATAATTGATGATGTACGATTTGAGATCCGTTTAATATTTTTATATTCAATAAAGCAAAGTAATCATGTAACACCAGTATTACAAAGAACTTGATTTTGGTGAAAACACTACCGTAAAAACGTTAAGGGTGACATAGAATGGTCTTTTCTAGCATATATTAAAGTAGAAAAGATTATAACGTTACTCTTCCATTTAGTTTATCGAAATAAAATGAATAGATATCGGGTTAAGTTTAACGAATTCTCTGTGCGCTTGAAAACGTAATAGTTATAAAATGAACAATTTCACAATATAAATTAATAGACTTTGGTACCCGAAATTTGATTGAGAGTACCAGGATGTTTGAAGGTTGGTATTGAGATACACATTTAATCATCTAGCAATGCTGTTCGTTTGTTACCTACCCAATTTATCTCTAGAACTTATTCCTGTATATAGTATGCTCGAATAAAGTTATGTTTATTTTTATATTTTTGTAAAATAATCAAAAAATACCAATTTAATTTACGTTCTTGACGTGTTTGTTTTATTTACACATGACGAAACACTGAAAAAACTAACTGATATTCAAATTTATGTGATAAAATAAGTTAGGGTTCGTTCTATCTGAAATAAAATTGAAACATTATTTTACTAAGATTATAAAATCGTCTTTCATTTTAGCATCATTTCTTACCTTATGAGTCATTGGTAAAAAGTACCTCCAAGATAACTCATTGTTTCAAGAGTATGCAAAGAAAGAGAAGATGAATCAGTCCCCTTCCTCGTTATCAGTTCACGGAAATATTACATGCAGTCTGATTCTATTTCAGGTAGGTCAATGCAACCTGGAATTTCTCAAGGTTGTCTTACTCATTTGGCTAGAAACAGTTCAGCTTCCGTTTACAAAGTTATCTATACACAAAGTTCCAGATTGAGTGATTTTCTATTGTGTCTCGAGCAGAGGATGAAAATGTAACGTTGAATGTAATGTTGCGTTGTAATTTTGATGAATGTAATGTTGTAATTTTGAACATTCATTCGTTATTCACCTTGTTGAATATCAATTTATTGCACTGATAAAATTTCAACCTGCTACATTTGTAAAAGATGTAATTAAATATTCTGTATTCACAATGTCGAAAGATTTTCCCATGGGCATTTATTGGGTAACGACTAAAAATTCCCCAACATTACTGCTAATTCATTACAACGTTATAACGAACAAAATGGTAACTTAAGGTCAAATGAATTCTGGTGGTTTCTTGCTCGCAAAGGAATTTTCTTTTCTCTCTATCCAACCAACGTAGGAAAGCCAAAAGATTTTTCTCTCGAAAAGACGTGAAAGTCATTCATCGTTCTAATAGACACCGTAATCTTACATTCCTGTGTTTACAATATGAGCATTCCTAAAGAAATTAATCCTTTTACGGCCCGCGTCAACTGCGCCTCTTCTTCCGCAAAAATAAAAGAAATTCCTTGGACATTGCAGCGGCATTCCTCGCATTCTTGTGCGAGGCTCAAACTGTCTAACAGGGGCATGAAAGTCTTTTGTCGCGATATTAACGTTCGCAGTAAGATGAAGACAATGACAGGCGATGATGGGATCATAAAAAGAGTAACTAGAATTTTCAGTTTAAGAAAAAATTATTCCAATTAAAAAGATGTCTAATTATACTTTTACGTAAGGCATGCTAAAAAAAGAAAAATTAATGAGGCCAGAAAACATGACACAAAATAATATTTCAAAAATACTGATTTTCCTCAAGCCTAAATGATGCCTCTGAGCTAAATTCAAATCGCCTATTTCGTCGCCCAAGTAATACCTTCTTTCTCCTATGGTTGGTGAAAGGAGTGTAACGAAATTTGCGTGGTCAGACGGAAGAGCAGGCCTCATGGCCTGAGTCTCGCCACGTAAAATAAGGCAAATTCAATTCAATTCAATTCAATTTTAATATATTATTCTATTATTCAATTCAATTGGTTATTAAACCAAAAAGATATTGAATTGATAAGACTTTTACGAATTTTTTTGATTTAGGCTTACACGTAAGTGAAATATTTTAAATATATTATTGCTAGCGGGTAAGGGTATAGTAATACTAGAAAATAGAGGAATCGTAGAAATATTTGAACAGAATATTGGATGAGCGGCTTACACGATTTGACCTGAATATCAACCATATTTAAGATGGATGTCATAAATTTTGAAGATAAAGGAACTATAATAACAAAGCCGTCTTTCGATTGTAAAATTAATTATGTTGAAGATACAGACATAAAATGACTGCACAATTCGCAAAATGTGTGTGGTTTTAAAAGAGCATTCATCAAACAAAAACACTGAAGAAACACTAGAGCCTCGTACCATTATCAACGACTTTTCCAGCAGTGCTGTAGCTATTGAAGTACTTTTAGGGTGCTACGAGAAAATAACTGAATTGAAACGACAAATGACATAATATATGTAATTCTGTAGAAGATTAATTCATACGAAGCGAGGTTAAGAAGAAAAGGACCTTCAATGGTATAATAAACGTATTAAAAATATTTTTGTAAGAATGCCAGAGAAAGGTATTCTGCGGGAAGCAAAATGAATTAAAAGAGAAAGACGCAGAAACTGAGAAGTCTCGAAGATGGCTGGAAATTGAAATAAACCATGGACGATGATAGAAAAGGGGACAGGAGAAAAAGAAAATTAAGAAGGATAAGAAGATACGAACTCGAATAGTTTTGAATATGATTTGCAGAACATAACCTTCGTTGCCACTTATCACTCCTGCCAATTGAACAGTAAATAAGGTTACCAAGTAGCAAGACCAGTAAGTATCGTCTTAGAGATACATGTCACTACGTAAAATTTATTAATTTCGCTAAAAGATCTGAGAATATACTTTTAGAACTTATAGAACGTTTCACTATCACAAAAGCATACACATGTAACGACAAAATTAAGTAACTTCTACTTTACGGGAAATATTTCGATTTCATTTTTCTAGCATCAAAACAGGTCCAATCAATCAAAAACTAAAACCTATTGAAAACACATCAGCGAGAAAGGTGACTTCAAAGCCCAGTAGTTTACGTTGGGGCCTACAAACAAAACAGTGTAATGTGATTAGACAAAAGAGCACTGACTCAATTTCAAGACTACGACGTTGGAGAAATGTGCGTCTCATTGGGTGCTCTGTTACAGGGTCCTCCAAGTATAATTGTCATTTGTATAATTGTCTTTTATATTCCTTTCTATTTATTTATTCAGTCAAAAACTGTATGTGACGTATGGGGGAGAAAATCATCTGCGCACGCTTTCTTGAGTTTCAGAATCCCTTCCCAACAAATCAACTATTAATAGTTGAAAGATGAAAAATAAATATCGCATAAAATTGTCCTTAGACGACAATGAAGGTTCAACGGAATTTCTCTGAAGTCGTCATATTAAACTGTAGTGCCCACAACAACAGAAGGGACAATCCCACAACCGAGTCACCGCTCTCGCCAACGCGTGATGTATGACAACACACACCTGTGGGGGGGGCGGCCTGTCGGTCGGCCGCGTTGGGCCCTTGGGGGTCACTCGGCGTGCAGGTCGAGGGCGGGGCGGGGCGGGGGGGCGGGGAGGGGGGGGGGCGAGGGGCGGCGCGGGGCGGGCGGGCGGAGAGCGGGGCGGCGGAGCGGGCCGGAGGGGGCGGGGGGCGGGCGGGCGCGGGCGGGCGGGAGGGGGAGGGGGCGGGGCGGGGGCGGGGCGGGACGGACGGGACGGGACGGGACGGGGCGGGCGGGACGGGGCGGGGCGGGGCGGAGCGGAGCGGGGCGAGGCGGGGCGGAGCGGGGCGGGGCAGGGCAGGGCGGGGCAGGGCGGGGCAGGGCGGGGCAGGGCGGGGCAGGGCGGGGTGGTGGACAGGCGCCTGCGTCGCGGCCGCTCCTCTCGGGTATTGATCGAGGGCCGGCGCTCGCGGCCACCTCCGCGCCGCTCCTGCGGGCCGGGCGCCGGCGTCCCC
Organism: Teleogryllus occipitalis; assembly: GCA_011170035.1. Taxonomy (NCBI): domain Eukaryota; kingdom Metazoa; phylum Arthropoda; class Insecta; order Orthoptera; family Gryllidae; genus Teleogryllus; species Teleogryllus occipitalis. Next base: position 11,250 of record BLKR01006496.1, read on the forward strand.
GCGCGGCCATCCGTGGGCGGCCGCCGCCGTCGTCGTCGTGGCGCTCGATAGCCGCCCCTGTCGCCGCCCGGCGGCCAGCCCTCACCCCGCGCGCTGCGGGCGACGCGCGCGGCCTCTCCCCGCACCTAGCCCAACTGCGTGGGCCGCTGCAGCGCTCTGGCGGGATTTTGATGGACTATGCGAATGGGCATTACTGGGATTTGAACGAAAGAAACCAACTAGTCGACTCTGGTTATAGTGAATTCGGATAGAGTGAACTTAAGTCACTGGTCCCGTTTCGCTTACATTTCAAATAAGCATAACAATCAATATTCTGTTATAGTGAACTCGGATATAGTGAAATTAAAGTCACTGGTCCCGTTTCACTTACATTAGAAATGAGCATAAGAATATTCGGTTATAGTGAACTCGGATATAGTGAACCCTCGGTTATAATGAACTTAAGTAACTGGTCCCGTTTCACTTACATTACAAATAAGCATAAAAATATTCGGTTATAGTGAACTCGGATATAGTGAACCCTCGGTTATAGTGAACTTAAGTCACTGGTCCCGTTTCGCTTACATTACAAATAAGCCTAAGAAAACTCGGTTATAGTGAATCTGAACCTCGGCTATAGTGAACCTAGGAAATACAACGTCCTGAAAATAATTCCCTTCTGGAAAAGAATAGATCACCTCAGTGCCACAAATTCCAACACTAGGCAGCTTGAATTCCAACAGTGCAAGAGGCATTGAAGGGTGTCAAGACTGTATTACGATACTTAGACTCAGAGGTCAATGTAGAATCAATTATGGAGAGAACACGAATTCTGGAGAAGAATCTAGAGAAATTACTAATGAAAAAGTACAAAGCAAACAATTGAAAAGAAATTAAGTTTTTAGAAAAAATAAAGATATTAAAATTTTCAGTTCGTACAGTTAATGTGTTTTACTGTATCTCTATGTTAATAAAATTAATCTTTATGGAGAAATTCTCTAACTTTGACATCATCGATTATAGTGAACCTCGGATATAGTGAACTAAAAATGTTAGTCCCCAAAAGTGCACTGTAAACAGTCTGTATTATAACTAGGGAGCGGATTTTAATGAAATGTCATTATTTCCCTTTTCACTTTAGAACAATGTCATTTAGTATAGAAATTCATTTCATGTTATGACAAAAGGAATTGTCCCATTTTTATGTCATCATTTTGTATTTTTTGTCGATTTCGACTAATAAGTCATTTTTCACATTTTTACGTCATTTTTAATGGTTATTTTGCTGATTTCCTCGATTTAATGTCATTTGTAATGGTACTTCTTTCAAATAATGTTTACGAGATTTAAAAAATGTTCTTCACAGAATTATTCAATAATCTCTCCGATTTGTTTGCTCAGAAATTGTTTTGGTAGCCGTTGTGATGTAATTCTTGTGACGTATATTAGCGCCATTGTCGGTCCGGACGATTTCGGGATAACTCTAAAGCCAGAGATTTCCTGGTAAAGAACAATCCAAACCAAACGTTTTCAAGCGAAGTTCACTCGAACGAATGAAAGAAGCCTCGATTACATCGGTAACGTATCCAACAGCTTGAGTTGTTCATCCGAACTGGTTTTGATAAGATTTTGTTCTTTCATTTTAGAGCATTTTTAAAGCATTTTAAGAGCATTTTATTTATCATTTTTGGCTATGATTTAGGTCATCAAAATCCGCCCTCTAATTATTACACAACACAAATCCCATACCTTGAATATAATTTACCATGATTTACAATTTAAAGTAAATCCCAAATATATTCCTTGTAAGTTATTATAGTTTTCAAATGGCTAGTTTTCACAATTATTTAAGTGTGTCGTTCGTACATATATTTAAAATCAAATATCAAATATTTATTTTACATAGACTAGGATTTTTATTTCTATGCAATTTTATTCTTTTTAACTGAGAGCATGTAAAGACAACAAATTACTTTAATAGGCTTTTTATAGCAATATTAGTGAACTGTACCACTTATCGACTGTTATCCAGCAGCTACGTTTCTGTAACAGATCTTCGGATGCACTATAACACATTTTGAAAATCTCCAGACGAAACAGTCGTATAGATCGAAAGGAAATTATACTACAAAAATTCAAAACACTATCTTAATTCCCAATGCATTATTTTCAAATAGTTCTTGAAGACGGAAGAAACATTCCCTATTCTTTTGTGAACGATTGCACTCATGCACAATTCTTTACGATATTACTCTATATTTTTTTGAAGAACCATTGAAAAACTGCAATTAACATTACTTTCCCCTTGTTTTGAAATCCATGAACTGATTGTTCCAGTTAAGAGGTGTATTGAAAAATGATTGACAGGAACGTTTGTTGACATTTTCATGTGTCGAAATTTTCCTTTGTCCACAGGTGTTGGGCTTCGAAGACACGTATCGAATGGTGAAAAGTGATCATCCGCGAGTGCACAAGCGAGCACACTCGCGCCTGACTCAACGGCTTGCGGCTGACGCACGAGTAAGTAGAAAATGGGTTTCTACGTTCGATAGCACCCACATTTCAAAATTGTATAATCTATGCTAATAAAAGTGAATTCAACGACGTGTAATCGATATCGACACTACAGAAAGTAGCGTATGAATAGATATGAAATTTTTACAGGCTCTTCTTCAGGATTGTCGCAGTGTCCTTGCAAAGTTTGGTAAAGACACACAAACCAAATGCGGAAAACAAATAATTTAAATAAAATGTTTGTAGATGCAACGCGACCATTTTTCGCCTCTCGCTTAGAGCACGTGTTTCCTAACAGCCCGCTAGTCAAAGCCCTCTCGCCAGAGCCCAGTAGTACTGCCGCAAAACTGGTATCTAATTTATTCCCTGGAGGTCAATAACGGTGCATAATATTAGAAAAATGCATCTAATAGCAATGTAAAATCAAATGAAAGAAAATTATAGTATTTTATTAAAATTTGAACCAATTACGTTTAAAATAATAATATTAAACACCATGGTTTATATAAAATTGATCGTTTCCCTCATTCCCAAGGACTGATTATGAAGAAAGCCCGGGCAACACCGGGTATTTTGCTAGTTTGTTACAAGATGCTTAAATGGAATCGACATTCGAACCTCAAAACATCGTTATTGGGCTGCAATAGTGAACTCAAAAAATCAGATGTTGAAATAAATGAGTTTGAAGTTTTTACCTGGTATTGAAATGCATAATTCTTGCACTCACACTTCTGCCATTTGTTCATAGAATATTGTACTGTAAGATACGCTGCTGTTGCTGCTGGAAGGTAAACCGATCAGGTAATTCTGGAGAGTGCATTAACTCAGTGCAAAATTCGTTTTTTTGCGTTGTGCCACTCTTGCTGCACACGAGCGGTACATAAGGAGAAACTTGAAATGAGCGACATTTTAAAAGACGCCGTCAAGCCTGCTAAGAAGGGGGGATGCTGATAAAACTCACGCTCATACAGTTACACATCGGGTAGCTCCCCCAAGATATTTCTCTCAAATATCTCCTAAACTGTTGCAGATCTTGTGATGCGGTTTTCGCTAAAACCATTGTAGAAGAAGAATATATAAGGAACTGTAAAATATTACTCCACATTTTTTCTCTACAGCTATCGATGCAATTTCGATTTTTAATGAAACTCTACAGAGAAGCCAAGATAACGAGCTTAGAACGGCGAGATTATAAATATAAAAATTGCCCAATGTTACGAGTTTATAACAGTTTTGAGAAATGTACATTAGAGCTTTTAAAAGGCACACCGACTATAATATTCGGATTCCACCGCGAAGAAATCGAGGTCACACACTGCGTGGCCATTTTCTGCGTCCACGGTCGTTTAAACCAGAGGAAACTTTTATTACACTGGTCGCTTTTGACCAGAGCTCCTGTAAAGCGATCTAAAATAATCAAACAACCTTTATTAGCCAATCCGGTGGCCGAGATCGCTAAGGCAGTAGTGTCGTAGCGATCGCGGACCGAAGTTCGAGTCCCGCCTCGGGCATGGTTGTATTTGTGTCCGTCCTTTCACCCCTTATCATCACCACATCGTTTCATCTTCATAGTTACCATACCGTTAACTCCAATAGTGGTCGCTAATGACCTAATAATGATGCGACCTTAAATAACAAAAAAATATTAAAAATCACCCAGTATTTCCTGTAGCGTCACGTTGGCGGCCGTGGGTGGGAGGAGGAGCGGAAGTATCGCATACCTGCGGGCTGAATAGCTTGGCGCCCCGGCGTTGGGATATATTTAGACCAAGTGGACGCCAGCTTGACCTGGAAGGTCACGTGGTAGACGCGAGCCTCCCTCCTACACCAAGGACGTTCACGTGACGGCTACACTCTAGGTATAAAATCGAGCCGACGAGCTCACACGTTTTTTTTTCTGGAAACCTCGCGCGATGCGCACAACTTTACGCCCAGGCTGGAGCCGGGTCGTGCCTCTTGCACGGGTGACGAGGTCACGGTAGCGGCGCGGGAGAAGCGTCAGTGGAGGCGAGGCCTCCCTAGCTATGTGGGGTATCCACAGGGAAATACTCGAAACTGTGTAGTTTCGGAGCAGAATTTATTTATTGTACATACGTGTAAATAAACTTGTACATACTGGTAAATGTCTGTGTGCTTTTCTCCACGACGCCACATTCCTCTACTTTTGCGCCGCGGGCCGAGGCCTCTGAGACGTGGCATGGGCGCGTGTGTGGGCGTGGTGCGCAGGTGGTGTGGGCGGAGCAGCAGTTCGCCAAGCAGCGCGTGAAGAGGTCGCCGCCGCCTCCACGCAGCCGCCGTGCGGACCTTGCGGTGCCCCTGCGCGACCCCGCGCTCTTCAACGACGAGCTCTGGCCCGAGCAGTGGTACCTGGTGAGCACAATCAGCAGAATAAATGTTACAAACTTCTAGGGCACGTAGGGGGATCGAAGGTGATCACGTTTTACCAATGAACTTGTGGTGGGAACTCTGATATAATGAAGTTAGACACGTGGCATTTGCCTCTTATTCGAATTTGCCCCGACTCAAACATAGCTCTCCCAAAATACTCACGCTATATTCGCAGTCTCTACACAATGATTTAATAATTACAAAAAAACAAAAATAACAACAATGATTTAATAATTACAAAAAGAATTTAAAAAAATAAAAAGTAGTCTGCGTCTTTCTAGGCGAATTTGTTTATTACGCTCCGTGAAGTCACGGAGGTTAAGCGAATTCGAGACTCGCGGGTGACCTGGTGGGGTGACTGGCTAGGAACCCAGGAATGTAACGGCGTCGAGCCCCTGGCCGAAGGGATAAAAGACAGCACTGACTGACTGCGACGTGACGAGACTTGACAAATATAGTAATTACTCAGCAACAGTAATGATAATAACTACTCAGTAACGGAGGGTGACTCCAGAGAAAGCGCTCAACGCCCAACAAAGGCTAAGAGACGCGTTGCGTCAACAACGACGCAACAAATTTAATAAAAATGCTTTAGGGTCGTATTTATGAAGTTCTGCCAGCAGAGCTCCTAGGGGCCTGCCATCTGGGGGCTTGTTGGGAGGGCAAGGGCGACTGGAATTGGCTGGGGGCCGTTCATAAATCGCAAAACCGAACACTGGCAGCCCGATAGGCCTGGCAGGCCCCTGGCAGAGGTTTATAAATACGGCCCTTAATCAAGAGAGAAAAGTGCTTCAGCGCGTGCGTTGGTGGTGTGCGCAGCAAGACACGCGCACGCGCACGGACCTGCCCAAGCTGGACCTGCACGTGCTGCCGCTGTACGCGTTGGGCGTGTCGGGCCGCGGCGTGCGCGTCAGCGTGCTGGACGACGGCGTCGAGCACCTGCACGACGACCTGCACGCCAACTACGTAAGTCAATGAAGGAAAATCATTTCCGTTTGACCGGGACCGGTAGCGCAGTGCATCAACTGATGTCACTGCAGCGCCTCTGACCGGGAGGTCTTAGGTTCCCACCCCCCACGGCGGCAGGATTTTCGACACTAGCTTTTCAGCTAGGTCGAGTTCAGCTGCTGTCTGGAGGAGAATTCCAGCGGCCGGCTGCTCTGATCGCAAGTTTTCCGTGATTTCTCCGGATCAACCCCAGGCGAATGCCGGAGCAGTACCCTAACAAACGGGCCACGGACCGCGTGCGAATATTCCTTCCTCTTACTTGTCCTATCCTCTCCCCTTACACACACACACACTAACATGCACTACACTACCTCATATTCCGGAAGACCGGTCGGGAGCTTAGAGCTTGTCCCGGCTGGGGAGGTGCCCCGCTGGTGGAAGAGTCCTGGTTAGGGGGAAACCCCACTAGCCGACGGTAGGTCGGCGCCGGATCTCGCCATCCAGCTGGGGAACACCACCGCCATTTGACGAGAAACAAACATGCACTACACTAACGGGACTAATGACCGAAGCAGTTGACGCGCCCGGAAACACGAAAAAAACAAACCAAACCAATCCATTTCCGTTTGTTTCCCTGCTTCACGTTTCACTGTTATACACTTTAGAAATACGTGTTTACTTAAGTTGTCAAATAGTATTATCTTATTTAATACTATTTTTGTTGTGGTTTGCTGCTCAGACTCTGTGAACTTGTCCTTCGGTCCTTCCCTGACATGGAATGATTGTGGGGGTTTTCTAATTTGCCATCATATGGACTACCGTTGCGAATAACTAATTTTTACTCACTATTTGCCAGAAATTATATTTTAGATAACTATTCGCCACGCAGAATCGAGATAGTAGCTGTTTTACACATAAGTATTAGTTATTTACAACGTTCTATCTCTAAGCACATTTAGGATCTGATTAGAATGGACATTGTCAGATGATTTCATTTAGCCAAGACTTTTTTACTTGTCACATACGTTCACGACATAGTAAACTGAGGATTACCCGCACGTTAAAATGCATTGCTCTCAGTGAATTTGATCACTGTATGGGGTTTAAAGAAACCAATGTGCTGACCCCACACTGATTTCGATTCGGACAGAGGTTGATTTTTTCTTTAATTAGAGTAATAATAAGTAATAACTTTTTGAAGTACAAACACGAGAAACATGTGTTTAGCGTCAAAGGAATGTATACTACTGAAATAATATAGACGATGATATCGAACCGTTTGTTTTCAATACCAGTCATACATCATTCATAACACGTGATTCACCTGGACGACCATTCCTTTTCACGGTCCGACCACAACGAAGGAGAGATGTGTGATGTACAGGATCCGGAAATCAGCTACGACGCCAACGACGACGATGGCGACCCGACGCCTCGCTACGACGACGGCGGCACCAACGCGCACGGCACGCGCTGCGCGGGGGAGATCGCCATGGTTGCCAACAATGGCAAGTGCGGCGTCGGCATCGCCTTCAACGCGCGCATCGGCGGTGAGTGGCGCCACGCACCCTCCTCCTTGTTGCTCTTCTTCTTTTTGCTTTCTTTCTTAACACACCTGGAGCGGTAGCTCAGTGCATCAAGTGATGGCACTGCAGCGCCTTGGACCGAGAGGTCCTAGGTTCCAGTCCTGACGGCGACAGGATTTTCGACACTAGCTTTTCAGCTAGGTCGAATTTAGTCGCTGTCTGGAGGAGAATTCTAGCGGCCGGCTGCTCTGATCGGTAGTTTTCCGTGGTTTCTCCGATCAACACCAGGCGAATGCCGGAGCAGTACCCTACCAAACGGGCCACGGACCGCGCGCGATCTGTCCTTCTCTTTCCTCTCCTATTCTCTACCCTTGCACATACACTTACACTATCATGAACTACACTACCACATATTCCGCGAGAATGGTCGGGAGCTTAGAGCCTGTCCCGGCTGGGGCGGTGGCCCGCTGGTGGGAGAGTCCTGGTTAGGGGGAAACCCCACTAGCCAACGGTAGGTCGGCGTCGGATCTCGCCATCCAGCGGGGGAAGATCACCGCCATCTCCCGAGAAAAAAAGCATGCATTACACTAACGGAACTAATGACCAAAGCAGTTGACGCGCCCGGAAACACGAAAAAATCATTCAATCTTTCTTAATAGTTTTTATTATCCTTCTTCGACAATTATTATGTCTTTCAAGGGTTTTTATGTTACACGAGGGCACGTCAATAGGGAGTTTTAGCGCCACGCGTAAGGTAGCGACGTTATACACTAACAGTCACGTGACGGATCTTAATGTCATAACGTCTTATCTTAGGCCTAACGTACGGCCTTATACCTTCATAAATAGTGGTCTCTATTTATTAACTTACCGACGTACAATCATTTTTAACTACACTTTAATTTCATCATACATGTACAATGTTTGAAGACAATAATATTGGAAAGTAACAACTAAGGATACCCAGGAAGGATTCTTAAGAAAAATACATACAATATTTGGATTAAAAACATAAATATTGTATTTAGAAATGTTTGAACCTGCTTTACAGCTAATTAAGGAGAATGTAGTAGGTCTTTAGAATATTGATATGATTCGTTGAAAAATATTGACTGATTTACCGAGAGTGTACAAAGGTGTGGCTGGGCAAGATAAAAGAGAAGAGTAGAAATTGGAAGAAAGTTTTAAAACTCAAGTTTTCAGAGGTTCTGTAGATAATTCTTTTAAAATTTGATCATTTCTGATATACCATGGGGATTTTAAAACATTTCTTAAAAATTTACTTTGCAGTACTTCCTGTTTTTGAAGGTTCCTTGTTTCTCAGATCGACGTCACAGAAAAGAGTAGGAAGAAACAGAAGAACAAAGAAATATTAGACTAAACAAGATGTGCACAAAAAAGTTTGCGACCAAATTATTTACTGTAATTGCATCATTCACAATGGTTTTCATTAACGTAAATATAGACTCTATCCTCAGACACTAATACAAAATCTTGCAATCTCGAAGCTGTTGTAATTGTGTTGTGATCAAAGAAAAAACGTTTTCACCAGAGATTGTTTCGGAAATTAAAGCTGATAGAAAGGAATATCATTTCGGAATATCTGTTTTTTGTCTATAGAAGAAAAACGATTTTCTAACCTAAATTATTCCCTTCTTAGAAACAAAAAATGGTATTTTTAACATCAAAAGACAAGTTTACGAAACGTTGATTCACTTTAAATCAGAACAACATTGGGCGTTATTATTCTCCAGTACGAACTCTTCGAAGAATTCAAGAATGTAGAATAGTGAGGTTACAGTTGCCTACTGGTAGCAGTAGCTCGCCCCGCGCTTTCTTGGCATGTCCGGAGCTTAACAGCTCAACTAACGTCGGGAAAGGAAACGACCAGCAATATTACGTACGTTTTCTTTGCCTGTAGCGATGGTGCTTTTAAAATCTCCAGCAGCGTGGCCGTCAAAGAATATAAAATATTTTCATCCTTTGGATGAAATCCATAGGATATGTTCAGAAAAATAAATGTTAATAAAACATGCGTAATTAATTTTTTTCTAATCCCCATCTATTTAAATAGTATATCACGTCAGAGGCGGATTCATTCTGACGGTCTTGAGGTGAGATTGTCAACTACGTGCAGAGTGATTTAAATGTGTCTCCGAGTCTCAGAGGTCGCTACTACCTTGATATAGAACGATTTTCCTAAGGATGAGCCAAAGTGACAGCTAGTGCTGGCAACATAACTGTAGGCTCTGTGGTCGCTGTGTCCTTGGACCCATTAGACTCCCTTCCTGCATTCGTTCGTTTGCAGTTGGCTAATTTGTTAATGGCTTCGACGCTTCCTTTTGTGATGTCTTCGTCCGACAAAAATATAGTGCGCCGCGAGAAATAATTAAAATTAGGAAGTGCAGTGTTATGTGCTCTTCCATAAAAATTATGTTTTCTATAAACATTACATTAAATTTACTGTTTGTATGATAAATATTATGTTTATTTTAAAACCGAGACTTAAATGTGAGATGGGTGTTGGTGCACGTGTTTCCAGCTTCAAATCATTTTTCTTTCTATTTACATTCGTGGCAGTTTTCTTTTACTGAATGTAAGAGCATGTTAATAGATTTTCCACATACGTAATTAATTTTTCAATATTTCCCGGAATCGCTTACGTGCATACACCTCAGCGAAACTCTTAGACTTCTGCATAGGGACGTTTTCACAGGAGCCATTAGCACTTTACGAAGGAGCGTGGCTGAACAGTTCTCGCGGCGCACGGTGGTGCATTTTCCCGAAATCCTGGCCAAAACCTCAAAAATGAAATCGCGTTTACTGAACGTTTACAAATACTACGACACACTGTATACTTGGGGGCATCTGTTTCTGCCCACTTCGTGTCTCTGGGTCAATTCCCCTGGCACCAGTAGTCACCCGAACTTACCCTTCGCGGCGTTCGGTAGACCTGCAGTGCGAGAGTAACACAGAGAGACCGTCTTTATTTGTAAGTGGTGGCCATACAAAGTTGTGCAGAGAAAACTGGCAGTATGGATTCTCTTCCTGAAGGTTTGTAGAGTATTTTCATGTTAGTTTTATAATGCATTAATGCATAATACCGACGTGGGCTGAAATATTAAAATGCATGAAATTAATACAATAATTTTAATTACTCATAAGTTCACGTAGGCTTAAAGTTACCAATTTCGCGGAATTCCGCGATGTTTCTAATTTCACTTACTAGCTGAATCTATCCTCTTTCGAATCCAGTCATAAAATCATGCCCCAACTTGCCCCATTAGTAAATAAAAAGAATTAACTTTTCGTCAAGCACGCGTGATCGCCGAATATGACACGTCGAGACCCGTCCTGAGAACGGGAACTGCTTTTACAATACTGCTTCTAACGGAAATTTTTTATCCCTTTTACTGAAATAAAAAATTTACTCAATATTATAAACAAAAAAATTAATATTTTTAATTTTTGTAACAGATTATGACAATTCACTAATATTACATGAACATAATATTTATATACATTACATCTTCTGGACTGGATTACGCACATTTTATTTCATTAAAATTGTACATACAGTAATATTTACATAATATGTGTCATCAAAACTCGTCTTAAAGAAGTGCGTGCGGTCGATGAAAGGTCAAATACGTACGTGATATCAAAGAAACTCATCATACCACTTTTAAAAAATAAATCAAAAATACAATTAATCGTAAAGTAATATTTGTTTACTTAACTCCTAAGTTATATACCAAAAATTATTCATATTAGATTGTTATTGTTATAAAATTAGTATTATATTATTTTTTATGAAATAATACTGCAACTACAATTTGAATATGGTCAAGAAACGTATTCAAATTCAATTCAAAGAAATCTGGTCTGAATGTAGAGATTTCCAAACAACTTTTTTTTAGTACGCACTGGATACTGCCAAGAAATATGTTTCCCAATATTCATGGTAATAATGCATAGAAACTATTCACAAAGATATAAGACGGTATGAAGAAGGATTCTCGCGAACATGTTCAAGACTGTACTCAATCCAGGAGATGTTTAATCGCCTGTTGAGATCTTCTGTTCCTTTCATTTCCAGCTTGAAGGATATTCCCAAAAGAAAGTTAAAATTCTTGAACGAATATGCTCTGTCTCATTTGCCTGAGCCAAATATCACCATAGGGAGAAATGTACTCTAGTGAAAACTGTGATCTTCCTTTCCGGTTCTTCGGACACTGTATATGAATTTTCTCTGGCAGAGGGCATGAAATGGCATTAATACCATGCTTCTTTATGCCAAATTTTATCAGTTAATATGTAAGTAATCCCTACGGTTTTCTAAAATCAATTTTGTGAATTGATAAAATTTAACCAAGTTTATATAGAAAAATATATATTTATATTTCACAGATTTAAGCAGTGCATTATTATGGTATTATGTTACCAGTTCCCTTGCATTATAAAGATAATCCAAAATAAATTTGGTCGTCGTAGAAAACATACTATAGCTCTCAGAGGTTTTGGCCAGGAAATCGCCAAAATGCATCACTGTGCGGCGGAGGGATACTTCTCTGAATTACATGTGATGTTCACTTGTTACTCGAACTGTCACTTTGGCTCATCCTTATTTATTTATTTACGTCAAAAACAGTTTAAAAAAATATGTACGACGTGCTATGGAGAGAAGTGAATACTGTTCACGTTTTCAAAATTCTGTGATCCCTACACTAGGGGATACACTTTTCCTTAGGAAAATCCTTCTATATTACTGACCTTAACGAAACGTGGGAACTCTGATTTGGTATTGTTGACGTTCTTATGAGAAGAAATAAAAGAGGTCATCTTCGTCAAAAGTCGGTAGACTGTGCCGACTTTTGCCCAAAGCAGCGAACTGACGATGACGGCAAAAACGTCGAAAGCCGGCTATCTTAATAAAAATATGTTGACGAAGATGACTTCTTTTATTTCTTCTGTTAACGAAACGTAAAAAATATTTTGCATACAGTCAGTTTGTTGTGGGTGGCAGGCGTGCGGCTGCTGGACGGCGAGGTGAACGACCGCGTGGAGGGCACCGCGTTGGGCTACGCGCACAAGCTGGTGGACATCTACAGCGCCTCGTGGGGCCCCAACGATGACGGCAAGACGGTGGAGGGCCCCGGCATCCTGGCCCTGGAGGCGCTGGAGCGCGGCATCCGGGAGGTAACTGCCACCACGACCTCCGACCGAGAGGTCCTAGGGTTCGACTCCCGACGGTGGCAGGATTTTCGACACGAGCTACATAGCTATTCAGCCACTGTCCGGAGTAGAATTCTAGCGGCCGGCTGCTCTGGTCGGTAGTTTTCCGTGGTTTCTCCGATCAGCACCAGGCGAATGCCGGAGCAGTAGCTTAACAAACGGGCCACGGATCGCGCGTGATCTTTTCTTCCTCTCCGTTGTGCTATCCACACTCGTTTCTTACACACTCACATGCACTACTCTACCATACATGTCTGGGGGACTAGTCGGGAGCTTCGAGCTTGTCCGAGATGGGACGGTGCCCCTCTGGGGGAGACACGGGGACTAGCAAAACCCCACTAGCTGACGTACAGGTCAGTGACGTACTTCTGACCATCCTTGGAGGAAGAACACCGCCTTTATCTCTCGTGATACAAACATGCACTACACGTTCGGGACTGATGACCAATGGGAGTTGATGCGCCCTTAAACACGAAATAATAAAACATTAAGTGTCATTTCAGTAACTAAGAATATACTCGATAGGAAAAATAAATTGAAAATATTGTCGAGTATAATGTCCAGGTCAATAGATAGTGCACTGGTGTTTTTAGAAGATCTGTATTTCATAAAAACAAAGGGGCAACATCAGTCGAATTTACCTATTATATTTCTTCCGTAATTCGGCAAAAACCAAAATTAAATATAATTTTATAATGGGTCTCATTAAAACAACATTTTTTTAAGTATTTAGTTTGCCATAAAAGAATTATTGTTCATTTGCAATATTTCTAAACTGGATTTTAGTTATTTTATAACATAACGTACTGCTTATTTTGTAACGTAATTTTCTTTGGACATCAGTAAACAAACGATGCAATATGCTAAGCAATAGCTTAGTTGATGAGTCTTTAAGTAAGCTATTTATAGACATTCTAATATTATATTCAGAGTTAAGGCACATCAACGATTTAAAAACATTCGTATTAAATAATGTAACATTACTAGGAAATGTTCCCTCACCCTCAAAGAGCGTCTTAAACTACTGTATGATTCTAAAAGACTAAATGTGTCTTTTTTCAATAGTTTTACATCAGTTTCAGGACAGAAATGTAACTTCATTATCTGTGCACGTCTTCTACAATTCAGTGGGAAATATAGTTATTCAAATTATCGTATTTAAAATAGCCGAAAATGTATTGCCGATTTATCCTTGGAAATAGATTGCATTACATCGGAGCGGGGTTTCTTTTCCTCAAAATTCAAGTAGTATATGGCTTAGTGTAGGGATCACAGAATTTTGAAAACGTGCACAATATTCACTTTCCGCCATAGCACGTTATACAAAGCTTTTTAACTGTTTTTGACGTAAATAAATAAAATATAAAATAAATAAAATCAGGCAATACATGTGCGGTCTTAGGGGCGCGGCGCCATCTACGTGTGGGCGTCGGGCAACGGCCGGTCGCGAGGCGACAACTGCGACTGTGACGGCTACATCGCTGATGATCTGTCACAAGTCACGTATTTAAATCGGGCAATATGTGTGCGTGCGGCTTTAGGGGCGAGGCGGGCGCGGCGCCATCTACGTGTGGGCGTCGGGCAATGGCGGGTCGCGAGGCGACAACTGCGACTGCGACGGCTACATCGCTGATGATGTCACAAGTCACGTATTTAAATCGGGCAATATTGCGGCTTCGGAGGGCGAGGCGCGGCGCCACCATCTGGGTGGGCCTCGGGCGTGGCGGGTCCGCGGGCGACAACTGCGACGACAGCGCCATCGCTGATGATGTCCGTGTCTGCGTATTTTAAATCGGCGATACCTGTGGCTTTAGGGGCGAGGCGGGCGCGGCTTCCATCTACGTGTGGAGCGTGGGGCAATGGTCGCAGCGAGAGCGGCGCAACTGCGACTACGGCGGCTTCTTACATCGCTGATGATGTCACAAGAATCCACATTATTCGAAAAATCGGGCAATATGTGTGCGGCTTGCAGGAGCGGGCGCGGCCGCCATCTACGTGGGCGTGCCATGGGGCAATGGCGGGTCGCGAGGCGCGGCTGTTAACTGCGGCGACTGCGACGGCATCTGGCAAATGATGTCACAAGTCGCAATATTTAAATGTCGGGCAATGGCCACATTGCGCGGCTTTGGGGGCGGGCGGGCGCGGCGCGCCATCTGCGGGCGTCGGGCGCTTCAGATTGAGGGCGACACAACTGCGACTGCCGGCTACATCGCTGATGATTGTCACAAGTCACGTATTTAAATCGGGCAATATTGTGCGGCTTTAGGGCGAGGCGGAGCGGCAATGATCTACACGTGTGGGCGTCCGGGCAACGGCGGTCGCGAGGCGCACAACTGCGATGCACACGACGACGCTATCGCGACAATTGTCACAAGTCGCATTCCCCAAATCAGGCATCATGTTAATGCGGCCCTAGAGGCGCGGCGGTCGCGGCGCCATCTACGTGTGGGCGTCGGGCAATGGCGGGTCGCGAGGCGACAGCTGCACGCGACGGCTACACTCTGCGATCACGATCATGTGTGTTTAAATCGGGAATATGGCTTTGGGGCGAGGCGGGCGCGGCGCCATCTACGTGTGGGCGTGGGGCAATGGCGGGTCGCGAGGCGACAACTGCGACTGCGACGGCTACATCGCTGATGATGTCACAAGTCACGTATTTAAATCGGGCAATATGTGTGCGGCTTTAGGGGCGAGGCGGGCGCGGCGCCATCTACGTGTGGGCGTCGGGCAATGGCGGGTCGCGAGGCGACAACTGCGACTGCGACGGCTACATCGCTGATGATGTCACACGTCACGTATTTAAATCGGGCAATATGTGTGCGGCTTTAGGGGCGAGGCGGGCGCGGCGCCATCTACGTGTGGGCGTCGGGCAATGGCGGGTCGCGAGGCGAGAACTGCGACTGCGACGGCTACATCGCTGATGATGTCACAAGTCACGTATTTAAATGGGGCAATATGTGTGCGGCCTAGGGGCGCGGCGGTCGCGGCGCCATCTACGTGTGGGCGTCGGGCAACGGCGGGTCGCGAGGCGACAACTGCGACTGCGACGGCTACATCGGCAGCATCTACACGCTGGCCGTGGGCAGCGCGTCCCAGCGCGGCCAGTTCCCCTGGTACGGCGAGCGATGCGCAGCCACCATGGCCACCACCTACTCCAGCGGCGCGTACACCGACCAGATGATCGTAAGTATAAGGGGCGTGACGTCGCTTCGATCTCTTTCGCGGCGAGTCTTCGAGGAGGATGCATCTGGCCGAGGAGCCGGTCGGCAAATGTCTGGCTGTCAGTGAATCCCTTGCTAGAGGTAGTTGCGTAATTTTTACCCTGCTTCCATCAATTCATTAATTTGCAATTTTCGTAGATTATATCAAAAATAGTGATTTGTTTTCAGCTACAATCATTATAAATTCCCTTAGCGCTTCGGTTCACATGAAGCACAACATTCTGGGCGTTAAAGAAGAGCCGCTGTACCGAGGTTTAATATGCGAGAAGTAGTGTGCAATAAACATGACTCGCTAAGCACATATAGATCACACAAGATTAGGTTAAGTCAAAAATGTATATTCCTTCTCCTTTCTCTTCTCCTTCTCTACCTCCTCCTCTCCTTTTTCTCATCTTTCGCCTTCTTCTGTTTCTTCTCGTTTTTCTCTTCCTCTTACTTCTCCTATTCTTTGTCTCGATTTTAGTTGACATAATCGTAATATGAAGCACTGCACGACGAAAGCATGTAACGTATGTAAGGCAAGCGAGGTACCTAATTGACAACTGCCAAACAACTGCGATTCACGGTGTTCCTCTTAATATTATTAGTAGATTATTAAATAACACAAATTGAAGTGTTTTTTTGGAGAGAAAAACACTACTAATCAAATGAGAACGTTCGAAAGAAATTTGACAAAAACCACATCCTTATAAAATATCTAGAGATTTCAATAAAGCTTATTCTGCATATTTGTAGGCCCTGCTGATTGTGAATATTCTAGCGTCTGGTAGGAATGATCTTCCTAAGGGATGAAGGGTCCCGGGATGGAAGGCATTGGGGTTTACACACTGCGATGGACCAAGTGGCCGAACGTCACCACTCTGTGTAGCGACGTGGATACAAACACATTTCAACGAGCGGCCGCGTGACGTAGGCGAAACGTTAGGCGTCTACGTGTTAGCCTTTGTTATAGAGAGAGCGGATGTGACGTTGGGGGAAAAGCCAGGAGGCGGCGTGGAAGGGGTGCGGGCAACCTGCGCCGGGCGCGACGTCGCTTCGATCTCTTTCGCTTCGAGTCTTCGAGGAGTGCGCATCTGGCCGAGGAGCCGGTCGGCGAATGCCTGGTTGGGTGCGGGCCGCGAGCGTGGCAGATAGGGCCGGCAATGTGTTTGCCAAAAGGACAGGGAGACTCAAGGACGAGTCCGTAAGTAGGATGCGGCGCTTCACGCCATCGAATGTATGTGATATTCCAGCGTAGTGGTGTTCCGTAGATATTCCACCGCAGCCACAAAATACTCCGAGTTGTGGGATCTTTTTAAGTTAATTTAATTGTGTAAATAAGGTTGTTTTGGTGGTGGAACTTAGTGAAAAAAACAGCAATAATACCCACTCTCGTCTGTGTATTATTGCAACCGCATGACACCACAGGCGACGGAGTGATAAAATGGTGGCAGCGATCTGTGTAGTGCACGTCTGAAGTTGGCGTCGCCTGCACGATCCACGTCAGGGGAGACACGCGCAAAGAAAGCACGCCGGTAAGGGGCTCGAGCAAGTCCACGGTGACTTTGTAGGCACCGTGTGTGTAAACGGGGTGTGTGTAAACTTACACCGCACCTACAATACGGTGTATTGTAGGTGCGGTGTAAGTTTCGGCATTGTTTGGGAGTCATGGCATACCTCAGCAGGTTCAAGAAGGGAGGGATGATTAGGATTGCCAATAATCTAGGAATTAGGCTAGACAGGAACGAAACAATCCCTAAGCTAAAAAATTTAATTATCATGAGGATTATGACCCAGAATTTATTGAGGGATTAGGCGAACAGCATTGCAAGGATATAGAGAGGGAAGAGCAGGAAAGGAAGGAGAGGGAACGCAGGGAGGAACAGGATAGAAAACAGAGGGAACGGAAGGAAGAAGAGAAGGAACGAGAGGAAAGAAATAGAGCAGAACGCGAGAGGGCGAGGAATCAGTAAGCAAATCTAGAACACTTACTGATTGAAGCGAATATAGGCGAAGCACGTTCGGAAGGGAGCTCCGAAACGCGTGTAGAATCACATGGGGAGGCGATTAAGATAGGCCAGATTATAGGCAGGTTTAGAGGGGAAAATGACGATATTACGGCATATTTTAGTGCATTCGAGAGCCAATGTAGACAGTTACGAATAAATGAAAGCGAATGGGCGGTTCATTTAATAAGTTTACTTCCCTATTATGTAAATAATTGGATTATTTTACACGAACAGGAAGGAGAGTGGACTTACGATGTACAAAAGGTAAAATTGTTAGAACTGTACTGATTTGATGCAGAGAAATTCTGTCAATTATTCACTAAACTAGCCTACGTCACGCGGCCGCTCGTTGAAATGTGTTCGTATCCACGACGCTACACCTGGCACACTTCAGCCCTGAGGAAGAACGGTCAAATCTTCGGCATTCAACAAGACGGTCAAATCTTCGGCATCACAGCCTTCGACGCGGCGATCATCCGGACAACCAAAATTATTCGCAGAAAGGAAGAAAATATAGTAATTTCAATAAACCCTGATCCTTCCCCACAAGTTTTTACTCGATTTGGTGCATATGTTGTAGGCAACGACCGACTTGGGTAACGCTTGCACAGTAAAACATACTGGCACGTCCGCATCAGCGCCCCTGGCTGCCGGAATCATTGCACTCGCCCTTGAAGTCAAGTGAGTATCAACAATTTGCATAATAGTTTTTTATAGTTCTGTCCACAGTTTGTCAGTAGTTCTCACATTCGAAATAGGCGAAATTAGAATTGGGAAAGTTGATTGATATAATAGTGATAGATTATTGCAATCGTTGTCTCCTGTACTAGCTGAGGATACATAAAAATGCCGAAAATAAACAAAAAGATTTGTTTATTATCAATCAATGAAATATAAAGACACTATTACAATGTGAAAACTCCAATTAAAAATACGATACTGTTACCAGTGTAACCATAAATTCAGTCATTGTTCTCCTAACTTCATTGGTTAAGTCTTGGCTGTGATGGAAATAGTAGATACATTAACAATGCTCGCCTATTTCTAAAGTGAAAAAATCTTACTGAAATAGTTTCATTCTTTAAATTATCATGGAAACAGGCGAGAGTGAAATGTTACAAATAATGCTATTACCACTGACAGCGTCAGATTCTCTTTAGCCTCATTTCATATTCGGACGCTATCATTAGTCTTTTCTAGAGTTTTGGCTGATATAGAGTAAATAACGGTCGCAGTTGAAAGTATTCAATCGAGGAGATAGCTATAACTTATAACTAACCAAGGCTGTTAATGGGGATAATGGCCGGATGTCGTTCAATATTTTCATTATACCACCTATTAATAAGAAATATACACAAAAATAAGGAATAACTTTTCTTTGATAGACACACTCATACGCCATCTTATGATACAAATAGTTTCTATTGTTCTCAACGGACAACGACCGATATAACGAAGCCGCGTTAAGACTGGCTTTTCGTTCCTCATCATGGTCACCTTATGTCAATATCAGAGTCGGCAGTCGACAGAGTATTTATGTCGACATGAAAATAAAACAATACCGCTTGGGAGCGTTGTCTTCCCTTATCGGGAGCAGTAGCTACTTAGCTGTCTGGGAGACGCCGCATCCTAGGCACAGCAACGTTTAGGCCGCCATTCTGCGACCTTCCTCAGGGCGAAACGTTTTTTCGCCCTGAGGAAGGTCGCAGAATGACGGTCGAAACGTTGGCACCTGTGCCTAGGACGCAGCGTCTCCCAGGCAGCCAAGTAGCTAAAAACAATGCCACCGGGTGCGGTAGCTCAGTGCATCACCTGATGTCACTGCAGCGCCTCTGACCGGAGGTCCAAGGTTCGAGTCCTGACGGCGGCAGGATTTTCGACACTAGCTTTTCAGCTAGGTCGAATTCAGTCGCTGTCTGGAGGAGAATTCTACCGGCCGGCTGCTCTGATCCGTAGTTTTTCGTATTTTCTACGATCAACACCAGGCGAATGCCAGAACAGTACCCTACCAAACGGGCCACGGACCGCACGCGATCTGTCCCTCCTCTTCCTTGTCCTATCCTCTCCCCTTACACACGCACTTACACTAACATGCACTACACTACCGCATATTCCGGGAGACCGGCCGGGAGCTTAGAGCTTGTCCCGGCCGGGGCGGTGCTCTGCTGGTGGGAGAGTCCTGGTTAGGGGGAAACCCCACTAGCCGACTGTAGGTCGGCGCCGGATCTCGCCATCCAGCGGGGGAAAATCGCCGCCATCTCCCGAGGAAAAAACATGCACCACACTAACGGGACTAATGACCAAAGCGGTTGACGCGCCTGGTAACACGAAAAAAATCAAAACCGATGCCCCCTTCATTGGAGATTCCGTGGCTGCCTCGTTTAGCCCCGAGCTGACGTGGCGCGACGTGCAGCACCTGGTGGTGTGGACGTCGGAGTACGCGCCGCTGAGCGACAACGAGGGCTGGCGGCGCACGGCGGCGGGCTTCTGGGTGAACACGCGCTTCGGCTTCGGCCTGATGAACGCAGCGGCGCTGGTGGCGCACGCCGCCAACTGGACCACCGTGCCGCCCGCCGCCCTCTGCCTCGTGCCGGCCTCCTCAGGGTGAGTCAGCCCCCTCACTCATCGCACGACTCATGCATTCATTCTCTAGCGTCTCAGAGTACTGGGAAGTAGAAGATAATCACGTTTTGCCAGTGTATCGTATTTGCCCGTGTATAAGACGCACTTCGATTTTCAAGAAGGATTTCATTCTTTAATGTTAAATTTTATACTTGATTTGTATTTTTATGAAAGGAGTGGGAATTGTGACCTATGAAATGCAATTATCTTTTCTTCATATTCCGCCGGGAGTCTTTCGATATTTTCCTAGTACGCATGGGAAGACCGTACTTTTTCATAAATCTGCTACACCGTGATGTTGACCCAAAAAAAATTTCAGCATTCTTTCTTCTTTCAATACTTTTAGATTCTGTTTTAACTTTTGTAGAAGTACAAATTCTTGTTTTTCAGTGTACAAAAAATTTGATTTTTGCAATGCTATATACTACATATTCAAATAGTTACAAAACTTCCCATCCGTTGTATAAGACTATCTTGTTTTTTGACGAATTACTGAAGGAAAAAAGTCTGTCTAATACACCGGCAAGTACGGTACTTGTAGTGGGAAATATATGACGAAGTTTCACATATGCAATTTTGCCTTAATGGTAGGTAACTGGCTCATACTGTGCTGGAGTTTGGCAGGTAAGTGATGGATGCAGTCATATTTCGTGTATGACAGCATAAATAGAGGATGTTTCAGAATAAATGTTACAAACTTCTAGAACCTGTAGTTGGGTCGACAATAACTTTTTTCAATCAAGATATAGTGAGAAATTGCGTATAGTAGTTTTAAAGTGACATGTTTTTATTAAAAAATCTATTTTTTGAAGCTGATGTTTATTAACATCTATGTTTTGTGACATTTTTTAAATGAAAAAAGTCCATTATAACAAACGTCAATAATAATTTCCAAATATCCATAAATTGCACATTATTAGAACCAAAGTGACTAATCACAATCAATCACAATCAATCAATCAATCTGCGCCCACAGAGACAACGTAACGCTGCGCGCCGGGGGGCGCGTGGAGGTGGCGTTCGACACGGACGCCTGCGCAGGCACGGACGACGAGGTCAATTACCTGGAGCACGTCCAGGTGGAGGTCAACATCGACTACCCCATTCGCGGAGAACTGCAAGTGTTCCTGACGTCTCCATCTGGTGAGTAAACAAATATTTTTCCACAATACGCGAAGTGTTCTGAGTCAAGATTTGTCGAGAAAATCGATATAAATATTAACAAAAATTCCAACGCGCTAAAAACCGGTTTAGGTGGCTCAAGGCATCATCTGAGCATTAACAGCGTTGCTCGCTCGTGGCTCATAACGAAGTCGCTAGCCTTTCACCACTGAGGTCCGGGTTGGATTCACGTCGAATTTCATGTGAAATTTGTTCCAACAAGACGAGTTTGGCTGCTTCACAAGGGCTAGTTCAACCCTTGTGAAGTGTGCTAAACTATCCTTATTCCTTCCCAATTCTGGCCGCTGGGTAGTGACGCAGGAACGCGTAGCAGGAGACACGAACGCGGAGATGCTACCTGGCGGTCCTCTTGACAACTGACTGCGACGTGACACGACATGACATAAAGTTAATGGAGGATTACTCCCAAGCGCAAAGCACTCAACGCCCCTTAAGGGGCTTGGAGCCGCGTTGCGTCAAAATGGTACGCGCAACAAATTAAAAACAGTGCCTCCAACTGGGAGGTCCTAGGGTTTGAGTCTCAAGAAGGGTGGTAGGAAGTTCGACACTAGCTAGAGAGTTAGATCCAATTCATCCGCTGCCTGGAGGAGAATTCTAGCAGCCAGCTCTCTGATCGGAAGTTTTCCGAAGTTTCTCCGATCAATACCAGGCGATTGCCGGAGCAGTACCCTACAAAAAAACCGGGCCACACGAGATTTTTCCATCGTTTTGTTCTATCCTCACCCTTTACTTACACACCTTGCATGCAACCACACCACCGCATGTGGCTTTGGTTTACCAGTACGAGAGAATACAAAACTTTTTCTAACAATTATTCCGAGGCCACCATTTTCGATTATTCTCTTATTTCTAAAGGTGCCAATTCCTCCTCTGATTCGCTAGACATTTCAAACTAAAGAATTTGCCGGTTTTAAAGGACAAACACACGGCAGCAACATATAACACACAATAACTTGCGTTCAGATCTTAACGTCAGTCAAATATTCCCTCTATCACTACCACTGCGCTAGTCAAATGGAATCAAAATGAAATTACAATCCAATTTATTTTATATAATATTGCACACACAAATTACTGATTATAAAAGTAATTAAAGCTGATAAACATAACATTAAACGCAATTTTAATGTACACAATCGAACAAACCATTTACTAGGACGATTCTCAAAGATTAATGACGTCTCAGTGCTTGGTTTGTAAGCTTCTCTGTGATTGGTCAAGAATCTGTATCATTATGAAATATATATCGTAATGAGTATCATTATGCAACGGGTTGGAACCATCAAATGACAGAATTATACAATCGAAGTAGAAAAAAATGCATTTCTATACTAAACGGCATTGTTCTCAAGTGAAAAGAAAAAAATGAAATTTCATAAAAATGTGCTCCCTCACCCACTCCAACGCCAACCTGAATTGAATCGTTTATTTCAGAAACCCGACAAACGCCAAATTTGTCACGTCGAGAAAATTGAGAAAAAGCATTTTTACGATTTCAAAATATTTTTTGAATATTAAAGCAGTTAATAAATGAATATTTTTCAGATAAATATGGAAAAAGCGATGTGTCTATCCTCATGGAACAATATTCCACCGCTAAAGCGCATTTTAAATTTTGGCGTTTGACGTGTTTCTGAAATAAACCATCCAATTGTCGCGTTCAGGCACGCGCGTGCAGCTGCTGGGGCCGCGGCGGCTGGACGACTCGGCGGAGGGTTTCGCCGGCTGGCGCTTCCTGTCCGTGCTCACGTGGGGCGAGCGGCCGCGCGGCCGCTGGCTGCTGGAGGTGCACGCGGAGCCCGAGGGCGCGGCGGCCAAGCTGGGCGCCGGCCGCGTGGGCGCGTGCGCGCTGCTGCTGCACGGCACGCGCCGCCCGCCCGCGCACGCGGCCGCGGGCCCACGCGCCTACGACGCCCACTACAACCGCGTCAACCGGAAGGTACTCGCCTCGTCCATATAGGTCAACTCCGGTTATAGCGAACTTCTGGGGACTAACGTTTTTCGTTTGCTATATCTCAAGCCCGCGCGCCTATGACGCCCACTACAACCGCGTCAACCGCAAGGTACTCGCCTCGTCCATGTACAGTCAACACCGGTTATAGCGAACTTCTGGGGACTAACATTTTTCGTTCGCTATATCTCAAGCCCGCGACAACCGCGTCATGACGCCCACTACAACCGCGTCAACCGCAAGGTACTCGCCTCGTCCATGAACAGTCAACTCCTGTTATAGCGAACTTCTGGGGACTAACATTTTTCTTTCGCAATATCTCAAGCCCGCGCGCCTACGACGCCCACTACAACCGCGTCAACCGGAAGGTACTCGCCTCGTCCATATACGGTCAACTCCGGTTATAGCGAACTTCTGGGGACTAACATTTTTCGTTCGCTATATCTCAAGCCCGCGCGCCTATGATGCCCACTACAACCGCGTCAACCGGAAAATACGCGCCTCGTCCATATACAGTCAACTCCGGTTATAGCGAACTTCTGGGGATTAACATTTCTGGTGCGCTATATCCGACCCCAAAATTAAATATAATTTTTCGACAATGATTTTTTTATTAAGAGATACAGTAAAATACATTAACGGCCTGAATTCATAATTGCCATATCTTTATTTGTCCTTGAAAAAGCATTTTTTTTAATTGTTTGGATGGTTTCATTAGTAATTTCTCTAGATCGATATATTTTTTTCTGAGGCGATATGAGTTTTTTCCAGGAGGGAATTAACTTCCAGGTCGCATTTCCTATACCCGAAGTTCACTATAACTGATTGTTAAGCTTATTTGAATTGTAAGTGAAATGGAACCACTATTACTAAAGTTCACTATAAAAGAGGATTCACTATATGCGAGTTCACTATAACCGGACTCGACCGTATTTTCAAGTACATCCCGTTGTTAAATTCTAATTTCATTTCTTTACTGAAAACTATTTCAATATACCGTATTATAATGATATTTTTGTCATTTAATAACGATAACATACACATTGTGTACACAAACGTCTTTTGCCGCCCTTCACGCGATCATGCAAAAATTTACAGGAAAGGAACACACACCTTGAAGATGCTTCCGAACTGACGGGTGGATGTAGAAAATTCTCGCGAGTCAGCATTTTCCTAAAGAGTAGCAACAAGCGTAGCTAATCTCTAACCGCCGCCGTTCCGGCATCGCGTCCATGTTTGCCGTCTTTTCAAAGTCTTTCTTAAGAATATATTATTGAATTTAAACAGAGCTGCGACATGACATGCTGCGTACACCGTGTAAATGTCAATAAATCAATAAAAATATCGCCGCGGCTTTAACTAAAATGCCGTGGAGGTTTTCATTTGATGTCTCCTCTCCACATTTTTCGTGCCAGAGACGTCCATGGGATTAATATTTAAAAATTCATAACTATAATATTCCAATGTGAAAATGCTTTATATTGGTTTAGTGGTGAATTGTAGTTGACATTTACGTAATTGAAATGATTGAAGGCGTTGTCATTGTCAACAATACTATTTATTTCAATAAGAGCAGCTTTCGATGACTTAGTCATCATCAGTTTTCTGATACAAGAAAAATATAAAAATTACATAATTTAAAACATTTAAGAAATGAAAGGAGAAGAATTAAAGAAAAAGAATGAAAGAAAGAAGGGGCGGAGAGTTAGATCTTTATAATATAAAATAATTGACAATAAATTTTTATATAAAACTAGCTGACCTGGCGAACTCTGTTCCGCCTTAACAGCCGGTCCATCTTTTTCTCGCGTCGCACTCACTGTGAGAAACTGTACTACCCTTGTTGCACTCGTGATAATAAAGCAATTGCAGATTTGTTTTCCTCTCAAACAAAGAAGAATTTCAAAACAATTGATATTAAATAGATAATTAAAAAATCTATTACGTAGCAGAGCGTTTTTTTAAATTGTTGTTTAGGAGAGAAATACAAAGCTGTAATCATAGGGACCGGCTGTTAAAGGCAATAAATAAGCAGATTTTGGAATTTATTAAGTTAAATTGTTTATTAGAAAATACAAAAAAAAATAAGTAGATTAATCATTCATTATTGTTCCTGTATTTTGGTGCATAGGTTGCACTCTTCAGTTAAGTACCTTGTGATACACGACATTTTTTGTTTTATTATCAGGCGCAGGTTACAACAGGCAACAATGACCGCTAACATGCGAAATCACGCGAAAACGTGCAAAAACGTGCGTTCTCACACAGGAACGCTGTCGAACGGGATAAACAGTATCCTATGTCCGTCTCCTGGCTCTAAGCTTCCTGCTCACCAATTTTCAGCCAAATCGGTACAGCCGTTCTTGAGTTATAGTGTAACTAACACGACTTTCTTTTATATATATAGATATATAAAAATTAGAATTAACAGAGTTACATAATTTAAAAAGATCTTAAGAAAGGAAAGGAGATCTCCTTTCATTTCTCTCCTCTTCTCCTTTCATTTCTTAAGATGTTTTTAAATTATGTAACTCTGTTGGTTCTAATTTTTATATTTTTCTTGTATCAGAAAACTGATGATGGCTAAGCCATCGAAAGCTGCTCTTATTGAAATAAATAGTATTGTTGACAATGACAACGCCTTCAATCATTTCAATTGTGAAAATGCTTCTTGAGCCTCCTTTTCACACTTCTTGCAGACCAAAAAGGAAGAACAACATTCGGAAACTACGCAATCCACTGAACAGCAACCGGAAGCTGATGACATTAAACCAGTGGTGGAAGATCCCGAAGCTGCAGATTCTCCCCCTGCACCGGCCATCCCCCAGTACCTGGAGCTTCTGCAGCAACAAAAGGGCGTTTCTCCGCTGGACTGGAATGACCTGGAGGGCGTGTCCTTGGCGCTGCGTGAATCTCAACGACGAGCAACGACCAGAGCGACCAGTGAGGAACCCCAAACGAGGTACGCCAAAGTTTACCCAAGCAGAGTAACGGATGTATACAGCTGCAATGCTCCGTTGTGGGAATTCTGATGTGGTATTATTGACGTAATTTCATCATGCAATTTGCTCAGTTCAAGGGTTGGCCGTCGGGAGCTGGGTTCCAGTATTGAGCTAGTTTATCACTTTTAAAACAATGATTTACAAAGAGCGGAATGTTCTCATAGTTTCATTAACTATGTAGCATATGTTCACATAGTTTCATTAACTATTTTCATTAACTTCAGATTAATATAATTTTCTTGAAATTGCCGACTACTTGTTCGCTATTCAAGAGAAGTGGCCTAAGCAAGGTCTCACACGGACACTAAGCTCCTTCGATATAAGATTATTCGCTTCTGACACTGTTTACTATAGAATGAGCGAATTATTTGTTACATTAAAAAGGGAGCGTAAGAACCTGTCCAGCGATACTGTCAGTATTCTGTCCAAAATTTCGAGTTACACTGCGGGAGGATGTAGCCAGATGAGAGATTCCCACCTTTTTTCTGTTATCGATACCCTTTTTAAAAGAATAGTTTGCTTCATTGACCACTTTACGTTTTCTCTATTAATATATAACAAACTATGTATTCCTAGGACAAATAAAGGCACGTAAATTAAAGATAATTTACACAAAGAACACGAACAATTACACAGGCTCACAAAAAGTAGTCAGTTCCAAAGAAGTGACACGTGTTTCTCTATGTATTTCGACGTGTTGACTCCGAATCTGAAGCCAAAATTCCGCCATCACCTTGCAGTTTTTTTTAAATCGCGAAAAAACACCTTGAAATTGTAAATGTAAATTTGAGGGTAGGTTTTTGCGATTAAAAAAACTGGAGGGTGGTGGCGCAATTCTGACTTCAGTTTCAGATTCCGCGCGTCGACGTAGAGAAACATGTGCCGTCTTTGGATCTAAAAACAACCCTCGAAAACAAAAAAAATTCAATGTCATGATGGTGTTTTGCAATTTAACAAAGATTGGACGGCAATGGCGCAATTCTGGCTTCAGATTCGGATTCAGCGCGATGAAATACATAGAGAAACATGTGTCAAGTCTTTGGATCTGAAAACAACCCTCAAAAACAAAAAAAATCCAATGTCATGATGGTGTTTTGCAATTTAACAAAGATTGGACGGCGATGGCGCAATTCCGGCTTCAGATTCGGATTCAGCGCGATGAAATACATAGAGAAACATGTGTCAAGTCTTTGGATCTGAAAACAACCCTCAAAAACAAAAAAAATCCAATGTCATGATGGTGTTTTGCAATTTAACAAAGATTGGACGGCGATGGCGCAATTCTGGCTTCAGATTCGGATTCAGCGCGTTGAAATACATAGAGAAACATGTGTCAAGTCTTTGGATCTGAAAACAACCCTCAAAAACAAAAAAAAATCCAATGTCATGATGGTGTTTTGCAATTTAACAAAGATTGGACGGCGATGGCGCAATTCTGGCTTCAGATTCGGATTCAGCGCGTTGAAATACATAGAGAAACATGTGTCAAGTCTTTGGATCTGAAAACAACCCTCAAAAACAAAAAAAATCCAATGTCATGATGGTGTTTTGCAATTTAACAAAGATTGGACGGCGATGGCGCAATTCTGGCTTCAGATTCGGATTCAGCGCGTTGAAATACATAGAAAAACATGTGTCAAGTCTTTGGATCTGAAAACAACCCTCAAAAACAAAAAAAATCCAATGTCATGATGGTGTTTTGCAATTTAACAAAGATTGGACGGCAATGGCGCAATTCTGGCTTCAGATTCGGATTCAGCGCGTTGAAATACATAGAGAAACATGTGTCAAGTCTTTGGATCTGAAAACAACCCTCAAAAACAAAAAAAATCCAATGTCATGATGGTGTTTTGCAATTTAACAAAGATTGGACGGCAATGGCGCAATTCTGGCTTCAGATTCGGATTCAGCGCGTTGAAATACATAGAGAAACATGTGTCAAGTCTTTGGATCTGAAAACAACCCTCAAAAACAAAAAAAATCCAATGTCATGATGGTGTTTTGCAAGTTAACAAAGATTGGACGGCGATGGCGCAATTCTGGCTTCAGATTCGGATTCAGCGCGTTGAAATACATAGAGAAACATGTGTCAAGTCTTTGGATCTGAAAACAACCCTCAAAAACAAAAAAAATCCAATGTCATGATGGTGTTTTGCAATTTAACAAAGATTGGACGGCAATGGCGCAATTCTGGCTTCAGATTCGGATTCAGCGCGTTGAAATACATAGAGAAACATGTGTCAAGTCTTTGGATCTGAAAACAACCCTCAAAAACAAAAAAAAATCCAATGTCATGATGGTGTTTTGCAATTTAACAAAGATTGGACGGCGATGGCGCAGTTCTGGCTTCAGATTCGGATTCAGCGCGTTGAAATACACAGAGAAACATGTGTCAAGTCTTTGGATCTGAAAACAACCCTCAAAAACAAAAAAAATCCAATGTCATGATGGTGTTTTGCAATTTAACAAAGATTGGACGGCGATGGCGCAATTCTGGCTTCAGATTCGGATTCAGCGCGTTGAAATACATAGAGAAACATGTGTCACGTCTTCGGGTCTGATAACTTTTATTTTCTCGCCTAACAAATACTTCGTAAGAAGAGAAAGTTGTATAATCATGCGCCGGAAAACGGCGAATTTTGTGTGTGTGTGTGTGTGTGTGTGTGTGTGTGTGTGTGTGTGTGTGTGTATGTCTGTATTACCATTTTTAATTCTAGAAATTTAAACATGTTCTCATTAGCAAAATTATTTATTCTAATAGCACAAACATTCTAATTTCATTCATGTAAATATTAAATTCCGTAAGACGAGTAAATTTTTACCTCATAATTAAATAAAAACATAAAAAATTATTAAATATCAGAAAACAAAAATTTATTAACTTCATTTTTACTTTCTTGTATACGGAGTAATATATGCAGTATAGAGAAAGTTAGTAATCCTGCGGAAAATCGATTTCGATATTTCAACGGAAATATACGTTTTGGGGCCCCTGATACTGAAAAAGTGTTTTTTCAAAACATCCGTTCGTCCGTCCGTCCGTCCGTCTCTGAACACTACCAGCGCCTAAACCAGAGGTCTCCAACTTGCAAGGCCTTAAGGGCCACAACTAAAACCTTTAAAACGGTTGCGGGCCATATTTTCACTACTCGAGCGATCCACACATGACTTCCCCGTATTGTCGGTCTTGACAGTTTCCTCGGCTGCTCTGACAGGGGGGGGGAGAGAATGGAACTATGCGTGATACCAGGCCTTACCATGCATAACGCTGTGAAACATTGGGATAATTTAAATTTCTGAATACACTAGAAAAGAATCCTTAAATCTAAACTTCACTTATTTTTACATTAAGGGAGTGTGACCCCGGCAGGGCCCGTACGCAATGTTCTTGCAAAACCAGGATGAAAGATACTTTCACTTTTGTCTTATCTTTCGCGGGACACAATAAATGGCGTTTGGACAACCCTGGCCTGAATGGTCTTTTCCAAACTGAAGAAACTCCTGTCCATCTGGCTCGAGTCGAAGCTGTATGATTAAAAAAAAACATTCTTTACGATTTGGGGGTACTTTACATGAAGTCCCTGGGACATTTCCCAAATTTTCTCGAAAATTGCTCCAAATTTTTCTTCAAATTTCTTGTAAGAATGGAGTAAAACACATTTATAAAGGTGGCATAGGTCCGATTTACAAGGTTAACTTTGAATTTTCGAATATTTCAAAAGTTTTAATATTTTGGCGTCTTCCGACAATTACAAAATTGAAGATAGATTTTTCCTTCAAATAAAATTTATTGTCCATAATTAGCTCTTTCATTAAGGTCACGTACGTTTTTTTGAAACTTTAAGTAGTTTTCGCGCAATATTGCGTGCAATGTCCAAAATGACGTGAAGTTTATTTTGTTGAATTCTTTTGTTTTTTCAATAATCACACGCGCGCGCGCACACACACACACACACACACACATCACGCCGTTAATATGCACTTTTTCAGCAATTTGTAAACATTGTTTCCAAGTTAAAGTGCTTCACATGCCTTCTATTGAATTTTTCTAAAACTCAATAGATTCCTGCTGTGAATAAGAGCTTCAAATTTCGCATTTACAGTAACGCTTAAACGCCATTTTCTTAAAAACGGCTCCAAGTTTTTCAATGAAAATTTGTATTCAGGGTGAGATTTTACTCTTTAATATTCTTGAAGTAATATTTCGCTTCTATTATTAGGAAACCGAAAATTTGAGAAAATTTCAAAAATAGTACTTTGGGTGTAGTAGATGGCAGCTGACAAGATGATGGGGCAAGACCGTAAAGCCAGTCCACACCAAGAAAATTAAGAAACTTTACTACGAGAAAGTCTGTGCAATTCTGTTGCACCATTAGTTAATCAATGGCATCTTGAATATACTGATCAGTCACTTGTCCACAGGCTCTCGACCCCCAAATGAACACTTTGATCATTGACCTCCTTTTAAAACATCATCGACCCCTAGGGAATTATAATTTGGAAATTATTTCTGTCTTCACATTACAGATTACTGGAATGAATTATATTTATTTAAAGTGAAAACATTATTTGCCCAGGTCAGTCAGTTATCTACATCCAAAATCGTTAAATTCTGTGCTAGTCTTAAATCTATTCAGAAAGATATTTCTCAGTTACATTAGGCCACTTCTAGGGCATGTACTGGACAGTACAATTATTTCTATCTTCATTTGACATAATATTAATGTCTCCTCAATTAAATACTGTAACTTCTTTCTACAGGAACTCAGTAAGTAGACGATGGCTACAAGAAGTCTTCCACCTGATGTGGGCATGACATCTGATCCACACTGAAATTTCCATTGGGTCTAAGAACGTAAGTTACTAGAACTTTTAATAAAGGTCTGTACAGATGCACAAGTTCACTAAATAAAATTCAATCAATTCATAAAGGAGGTATTTTGACTTAAAATGAAAATTATATTTTGGAAATATCAAATATCAAAGCAAGAATAGTCTGTCCTACTCTGAAATTTTAATAAGAAATTACAGCAATAGTAATTGAAAAAATAAAGATAAAAATCTTTTCCAAATGTATGAATGGAAATAAATTATTATAATCTATTTTCTGACCCAGTTTACTTGGTACACTTTACTGAGATATTTATGTTTTTATGTATATTTTATGTTTTGAACAATTCATTTTTAACATTATAATTTCCTCTCTTGCTTACAAAAATATGACCCCTCATGAGACATCTACTTAAAACTTGTGGTGCTATAACAGCATATACTTTCTTAACACGTTGACTGCCACGTGGCGCCATGTGGCACCACACGTTATGTTTCCTTTGTTGCGCGCGTGGCGCCATATGGCGCTCGCGTCAGTTTGAATTCTCTGATCATTTTTGAGACTTGGAAAACTGATACATGTGTTATTAGTGCTTCGCTCTATTGAGAGAAGTTCACTTTTCGTCTGTGCTACTTATCCTGCGGTTGTCTGCCTGGTGGTGGTCTCTATTATCAGTTCTTTCTACCACGAGTTTGTTCGCGGCAGACGCGCGACTGTGAGGGTCTCAGGTTTCGGAACCTGCCTTATCGCTTCGGAGAAGCAAAACAATGTGTGCCGCACGTGTAGGTGCCCCGTATTCATTTCGATGTTTCATCCTAGTGCCTGTTGCTGACATTTCTTGTCGATATCTAGTGAGGGAAGCATGGCTGCGAAGAGAGTTTCAGAGCAGGATATTAGGGCGCTATTAGAAGATTCAGACAGTGATGATTTTAGCATAAGTGGGATAAGTAGCGATTCTGATTTTGTGCCTCACGAAAGTAGTAGCAGCGATAGTGATGTAAGTGAAGACGGACCTCCTGATAGCGATGCTGAGTCTGATGGCGGCGCGGACGGTGCTTCTTTTAGTACGAGAAGGGTGAGTGTGTGGAGCGACTATTCTGGTCGACAACAGCAATTCACTTTCTCTCTTACCCAAAACACAAATTTGGAGGGTAAACCTGAGACGATGGATCCCCATGATTTTTATAAATTATTTTTATCCGAAGACATAATTGAAATGATGGTTGAGGAAACAAATAGAAATGCAGCACAGGTGATCCAAAAATCTCGATCCAAACGCACCAGCCGTCTAAACGAATGGCAGGACACCACGAAGGATGAGATGAAAAAGTTTCTTGGGTTGAAAATGTGGATGGGTCTTGTAAAAATGCCTTCCATTGATAGTTACTGGAGCAAATTACCCCTCTACTCAAATGGCGTTGCACAAAAAACGATGCCAAGAAACAGATTTCAAATTCTTTCGAGATTTTGGCATTTTAGTGACAACGAAGTAGCAAGAGAAAGAACTGACAAAGTTCGACCTCTTGTGGAAGCTATTAAGAAAAATTTTATTGAAGAAAGGAGAAATTGTATCTCAAGAAAATGACAGTGGGGTTGTTGTTATGAAATGGTTAGATAAAAGGGAAGTGTGTATGATGTCAACAAAATGGAATGGTATCTTGGAAGGAACTGGAAAAATGAGAAGAGATGACCAAGAAATCAAAAAGCCACAGATGGTCATTTACTATAACAAAATTAAAGGAGGCATAGATATTGCAGATACTTTGGCTGCATACCATTCTTCACTGAGGAAGACTGTGAGGTGGTATCATAAAGTAGCTGATGACTTGCTTTTCGGAACTTGTGTGGTAAATGCTTGGATTTTGTACAGCAACACTTGCTCTACTGGTAGAAGAATGAAATTAGAGGAGTTTTGAAGAAAGATCGTGCAGAATTTGCTGGGAATAACAGATAATACTGTCGACAGGACCGTCAAAAAAAAAACAAACCATTACCTGGAGGAATCAGACTACATGCAAGGAAAAACCCAAAAAAGGTAAAATGATAAATGCAATACAAAAAAATAAAATTTGTTTATAGGTGTACAATGAGAACAATTTTCAGAACCGCAAGACGACGTTGCTGTCGTTGCTACACCAATCTTAAGAAAGCATTGGGTAGAGTTCAGGCAGGCAACAAGGCACCACGGAAACCAGATGCAAGAC
This sequence comes from Teleogryllus occipitalis, assembly GCA_011170035.1. NCBI lineage: Eukaryota > Metazoa > Arthropoda > Insecta > Orthoptera > Gryllidae > Teleogryllus > Teleogryllus occipitalis. The sequence goes on from BLKR01006496.1 coordinate 44,841, forward strand.
TTGCCCAGACAAGCCTTACTTATGTATTAATTGTTTTGAACAATTTCATAGAAATGAATAATATTTGATTGAAATTGATAAATACCATTATTTACAATATTCTTTAATCTGCTATTCTCATTCAAACCTTTAAAATCGTTCAACGAGAGAGGGTGGAACCTTCCGACACTTCACCAGAGATGTGGTGCCATATGGCGCCCATAGAAAAATTACGAACTGACAAAGCAACTGTGGCGCCATATGGCACCACGCATGATAATATCACCATTAGAAAGATCTGAAAGAATTAATGTTTGTAATTTTTACCAGAGATTTTTCTGATCAAAATTGATGAAGTTATCGCCTCGGCAAACTAGGGTAGTTTCACGAATATCGACTTGGCAGTCAACGTGTTAAATTATTTGTAATGGTAAGGTAGTAATTTATTACTAGTTCAATCTGCAAAAGGGTTTCCATTCTGCTAAAGTTTTGCCCATCACACAGTACAAACTCACACTCCTAGGTTTAGTAAGCTAAAAGCATATCCACCATATAAAATTGTTAAGGCCAAATTACAATCTTCAGGACGATTTTTAAAAAACTGAACATGTACAACTCATATTTTCAAAAACTTTTACATGACATTATTTAAAGATTTAATAATGAAAAATATATAAAAAAGATCTCTATATTCAATATTGGAGTTGTTGGAATATGTTGAAAAATATTTTCGTTTGCAATTTTCAAAAGTTCAGAGAATTCAACAAAATGCAAACACAAGTCATTTGTAATAAGCATTCTTTACTCCATTAAAAAATAAAAAGTTAAAAAATTCAAAAAATTGGGAGCCATTTTTGAGAAATGAACATTTTGTTGAAGCATCATGTACAGTACCTCCACAAATCAAAATACCCTTTTCAAATTTACAAGACCTCAAGTTCAGCCAACTCATTTGAAGAGTATCAATTTTGGATAAAATCTGGTTAGGCACTAGTGTTGCCCGCAAATGAACACGTAATGTTTTGCCATAAATCAATTTTGATGAATCAAGGACCAACAATACACGGATTCTGACAACACCATGTAGTTAGAATCCATGTATCCACCAATCACATTTTCATAATCAGGTACACACAAAATTAGTTTTTCGGTAAAAAACTGCCACTTTTCTTTGCAGCATACCAATACTTTCTCTTCACTACGGAAAATATGTAGAAGATAAGAAAGTAATATTACATTTCTAATATTAATTAAATAATTCACAAAAATACTATTACTTGAAATAAACGTTTAAAAATTATACAAAAAAATCATTATTTATTTTATCAGACATAAAAAAGAAATCTCATTCCAAACCTGGAGAATTTATAATATAGCACAGATCGTTCATCTCTCTCCTCACAGTTAAAAATGGTACAAAAAAATGCATACTTAGAAATTTCATGATTTAATTTAAATTACCTTTAATGAAACATGACATCAAAAACAATTTAATTAAACATAAATACTTCAATTAATAATTTAAATAAAGTTATCTAATAAAGCTTTTGTTACTATATCTTTATTCATTTTAAGTTACAACAAAATATTGTACATATTCTAAAACAGCCTTGTGACAAGACTAAGTATATTTTATTCATTACCAATCATGAATATAAATTCATATTGGATAGAAACATGCCAATAAAATTGAATCACATTTTCAAAAACAAATATGCAATAATGTTAAATACATTAATTTGATCCATCAATCACAATTATAATGAACACTACTCTCACATGTTATTAACAAATTTAGGCTTTTGCCAGAGATTTAATGACACGTTTTGTCAAGATTTTTCAGAACCAATAGTTGCAATCCAGAGTGAAACTTATGAGATTGTGACATTACTGCACATCAAAGATACAACTACCAAAACCACATTTGACATATATTTAGGAAGATAAGGACTTCTAATTTTTAAAGCAGACTATATTCAGCATAGCATAGCATATTCACATAGCTATATTCAGTAGAACTGATCAGTCAAACAGGAACATCTAGTAAAATAAATTGTTAAAAATGTATATGAATTCACATCTCTTCAGAAAAAAAGCAGTAAAAAATTGCAATAAAAACTCCGATGATTTTATCCTCAATACAAATGTAATTGCAAGCAATTCAAGAACAATAGAAATTGGAGATCAACAAATAGCACAGCCAAAAACACAAAAAGAATACCTAAATAATGTTCTAAAGTCATTACCGTGGGCTGCCAGGCATACTGGATTTTTTTTTTTTTTTTAAGGGACAGTCCTTATTTGAAATGTCCCATAGCATTCTTTCCCAGGACATCAAATTTCTCATATTCCAAGTTCAAATAGTTTTGATGGAGAGAGGGTCTCGCACACAAACTTGAAGTGGATTGATGAGAGTAATATGTATATGCCTGGTGTAGCAAGAGCTGAGCTGCTAATTTCTCTAAATTATGCGAGTGTCATGTAAAGAGTTTTATGAAGAAGTAAAACAACGAAAAAACTATTACAAGCATTTCATAGTAATGAAAAATTGACGTAAAATATGAGTGTTGAATACAAAATTCCAATGTAAAATGTTGTCAAACAAAACTTGTAGCCTTATTGGCTTTTCAGATTCCAGATTAGTCAATTAACAATAAAATTACACACTTTTCAGAACTTGGTCTTGTATTTCATAGTTATCACACATGACTCCCTTGAATGTACTGTAAATACCATTCTTTTTTCACTTCCATTATATAAATGCAAATATATGATTCTAATTTTGTCCTATATTTTAACTTTGCACACCTGACAACCCAGTCATTCAAATTTGAAACTCGTGTAAACAATATAAAACAAAGAAATTGTTGGATAAATTCGAAGTACGGATTCAATGTCCGAATAAAAGAGCACAACTGGGTTGAAAACCAATACATACATTACACAACGAGGTACATACACAACTCAGTATATATAGTATACTCTCTGTACACAACATTGCACATACAAGCATAGGAACAAAACCATAGAGCATCCACGGTTGTCATTATTGGTCTTTATTTGTCTCCAAACAAAACTTACTTCTGTTGCCTAAGCAAAACTAGTGATTGCTAGAAAAGTCACAAGGGCACATGTCACATGGCAACTTTGCAAAGTTGTGGATCCCACGAAATGCATTCCTTTTCAACAGGAATAGAAATAGAATCAAATGAAACCAAACCAAAGAATTAAACTTGAGAACCACTTAATTGTTCTTATAAATATAATTAATTTTAATAACTCTGTAGAAGCGTGTTATAAATCTATTGCAAAAATTCCGTTATTGTTACAATGAAAAAGTGGAAAAATTCTCTCTAAAAATAAAACATTTTAAACAATTCAATCAGAAATGTTCAAGCTAGCTGAATCCATCCAGAATAATTTATTAATAAAAAAACAGTAGTGCTACAACAGCACATACTATCTTATTATTTGTAATCGTTACAAATATTTCAATATTGCAACTCGTATCCTTCTATTTTTTCAGCCATCTCTTGAAAAGCTCATCAAATGAAGGGGGAAAAAAAAAAACAACAACTAATTTTTGAAAATACATGTTTTAAAGAAAATTGCTCTTATACTGTTCATAGAATTACACATTCATAGAAATACGCTGTATCTTAGAATTCAGTGTATTGTGCTTTGACTTCACAAAAAGCTTAAAGTAAAAATTTGAAAACATTATATTTGTAGAAAATTGTCTACAGTTCACCCAAAATTGTGAAAACTACTTATATTTTGAAAAAATATACATGATAGGATTTAAATATGGAATATTGAGGAATATATAATACTAGAAACGAAATCTCTAGTTTCAATATTGAAGGTATAGAGCATGTCCCAAAAAACAACCCAGTTTAACTGAAAATAATGCAAAAAATACTAAATTTTGAAAAAATAGAATAAGACACTTAATGATATACTTTTGAAGAATAATTTCATTAAAAATTACGAAGTAGATATGAGACAGTACAAAAGTTATCTTCTTTCAGAAGAAGGTCCAAAACATTTTAACTTTTGCATTTTTTTGAAAAATCAGGGATATTAATGAAAATCAGACCTGTACCATTTTGATGTGCATATTTGTTCCATTCAAGCAAAGTATTTGAAAATATTTTTGCAAAACTTTTGAAAATGTCCTAGAAGCCTAATGTGGAGTTCCCATCAAAATGAAACGATTCATTTCAAATTTGCAAGGCCATGTAGCCATTCTGGTTGTGAAATACCCATTTTGAAAAACATCCTGTGAAATTTTGAGAGCCAAGTGTTATGCACATTCAGATGGATGGACAAAATCCAAGTCAGATGTTTTTGTAGAGGGGAAGAAATCGTAATCAGGTCCCTCAAAAACATACATATGTATTAATTAAAATTTTGATGTTATTTTTTTTACATTACAATACTTACTTTATATACTAGAAAATAAAAATGAACCATCTGAAATGAACCATTGGAATTCTAAGCAATAATCGAAAATGTTCAAGAACATCAAGACTAATTGAGAAATTTCTATTAGAACACAAGAATAAATCATAAAGAATAACAGTATTGTGTGCAATTTCACATGAAGAATAATGTGAATTATTCGTAAGAAATGACGCCACAAAAGAAGTGTCATGAAACTGCAGCTGGAATAAACATTAAGGGATAAAATATAAAATTATATCAGTCACAATTATGGAATAAAACAACAAAGATTGGGAACATACATTTATTGTACTACACATGCTCTCCCTAACATTATAAATATTTATCACAACTTTATGATATGTTTTACCTACAAATAAAATATTAAATATATGTTTAACAGTATAGAATTAACAAGAAAATGCTAACATACACTACAATTTCAGTCAGAGAACACATGGACATGTTTATTATTCATCTGAACAGCATTCATAATGGCACATAGCTAAATTCACTTCATATACAAGATCTTAATGAATGTAGTATTGAATTACACAGGCTCATAATGATTTTACTGAGAGAAGAAAATCTCTACAAACCTGTATAATTCAAATGACACCTTGTCATGTACATAAAAAATTCTTTTCATATTTTTAAATGTTTTTTGAACCCAAGAACAACCAAGTCTGTTTAATTTGATCAATCAATACATTGAATCTGAATACATTTCCTTGAAATCATCAAACCATCCTAAAAAATATTTGAAGGAAGTTCTTTTCCCATGGAGAAGTTTTCATTAAGAAATAATTAAGAAATTGAATTTGAAAAGTAATAAAATAGACCTGGATTTCTCAACATGCACCATTCAAATGCACAATTGAAAATAGATCCTCAATATTCATTTGATTATAAACCAAGAAACCATAGAGTGACAAGCAACTTTATCCAATTTACTACATTTGAGTTCCAATTGGTAGAATTCCTGTGCAGAACATAACCTGTTTCATAATTCTTTCATTTATCTTTCTTATTCAATGAAGAATTTTTCACTCTGCAAAACTCAGATGCACATATTTTTAACTCTATTCAAATACCTCCCATGCTTTCTAGGCATCCAATCCTAGGCTTAAAAGTTGAAAATTCAATCAACGAACTGAAGCTGAAAACTCAGGAAGCAAATCTTCAGATATATTTGATAACTAGAAAGCCAATGACCAACAAAATATTCTCTTACCTAACTCTTGATGCTGAAAATATGTTTAACAGTATGACAACACTGTTGTGCTGTACTGTTAAATTCTGCTTATTTCATTACATCTAATTGTTCTTTATTAATAGATTTATACAATTATATCATATCATATCATCTTATTACCAATTGCTTCAGGACTTTTTAAGAGACCATGGCAAATGTATATTTATAAATTCAGCACTGTTAAACTTATAGTGAAGGGAAAAAAATGACATCTCCAAAACAACAAAATTTATTGGCATGATTGCTTCATGTTCTACCTTTTAACATTTGAGGCCAAAATTCAAACAAGATTGGCCATAAGGGGAAAGGAAAAAAAAAAAAAATTACACTGCAAATGGCTTAAAGCAATTTCTACTCTTATTTTAAAAATGAGTGGTAATTTAATACTGATAAAATCTATAAACAGCATGATTAATGAACTGAAAGAACTTGTGATAATGAAATCGCACCTAAAGAAATGTAACTTGTAAAAATTAAAAACCACAAAAACATGATTAAAATTCAACGAAGTCAATTCAATAATCAGGCTTACGTACCAAAACATTTAACATTTTGTGTTTCACTATACACCTGCAGGTGACATTGAGAATTCCACAGTTAAAATGAAAAGATCATAAAGGAAAAGAAAAACATAATTTTAGAGAATGACTAGAAACACAATCACAAGAAACACAATATAAAAAATTAGGATTCCTTAAAAATATCAAGAATTGTGCCATTTCATTTGTTTACCTTTTACTTATTTCAATACCTTTCTTGCCTACTGGTACATTCAATATTTTGAAAGATATGAAAATGTAAATGCCAATACTTAATTTTTTAACACAGAAAACATGTGCAGATTTCACAGTTACATACAACACAATTTTCATGTCACATACTCAAACCAAAAAAATAGTGTCTTGGTATTCATCAGTCAATTCAGAAAATGAGTTTATTAAGAACCAGTAATAAACATAAGATTTTTAAAGATACCTTATAAGATTTACTGTTTTAAATGAAATCTGTAGGTCACACCAAATATCATTTTTAGAAAAATTATGTTTAAAGTATTTTTATCTTCAAGGATTAAAAACCATATTACTAGTAACTTTTATTTAGGAATTACAAACTCTTATATCATGATCATATGAAAAACGAAATAAATAAAAATGAAGTATCATTATTTTAGTGTTATCCAGAAATACCACCATTAAGTGCCCAGTACTCCCCTTTTCATTCACATTAACAGAATTTATTATGTTACAAAACAAATTAAATTTGTGACCAACTGAAGAAACAGAAAATTTATTTCCTATAACTTAACCTAAATACAGTGTTGTGATAAGTATTACTGCCTCTATGTTACCTGGAAGAGATTTTAGATAGTGATATTGGTAACTCAAAACAACATGGTTATGTCCTGGAATCTTGCATAAACAGATGAAGTGTCTTCCTACCAACACAGGAACAATGTCTTAATACTGACTATGTAACACTCAAGGAACTCCATAATTGAACACAATCAAAAAGTTTCCACTTATTCAATTCATCAGTATATATTCAAAATTAGTTCAGTACATTGTCCTATCCTACCTACATACTGTGTAAAAAAGTGAGAGAATTTTGAATATAATGGCGTGCTAACACTTGGAGAATAGGTCCCATGGTATACTGAAAAAAGAAGAAGCAAAAACCCATACATTTTAGAAGAGGCAAGAGGCTTTTGAAATCACATTACTAAAGGGCAATTTCAGTTTTAAAATGCACAGAACTTTAGTGTAACTGAGACCATAAACCCAAAGTAACTAATCGATATAACTGTGTGAATTTAAGTACAATAGCACATATTTTCAATCACTCTATCTATCATTGCTTTCACAAAACAAACCATTTGATGAATTTTGTATAATATATCACATTTTTGCATGGGCCAAATATTATCTGTGCATGTTTTCTTGATCCCTCAGTTTGCTAATGTGAGAAGAGTGGAGGATTTGGTTGTTTTGACAACAGGAATATTATATCAAATCTGTAGCTAGTTTTTCAATGCAAAATACCTTCCATTACACCAGAGCGAACATTTCTGATTATCAGATTTTGTCAACAATGCTCATTGCTATAATTTATTCTTAATTCAACTAATTACTAAAGAAGCATGGGTGGGTAATCTAGGGTTGAAGAGAAAGTGTGCGTATGATATACACTGGCTGCCCCCTTACGACCTTCCATAATTTTAACAAGACCTAGGATTTTTAGGATCTAAAATCAACTATTTTAGGAGCCAAAAGTACGCTCTTAGAAGTTAAAAATGGTTTCTTAAATATCCGATAAAAATTTAAAAAAAAAACATTTTAAAAAATTTTATAAAACATCAATGATTTTTTTTCTCCTTATCTTTTCATTTGCAGAGAATGATATTTTAATTTCAACACTCGCAAACAGCAATTCTATTTTAATTTTGGAAGAAGAGATACTGTATTAATAGAGCCAATCTCATGATGCAGACTTGGAATAGGTGAACTCTAGTATACGTTACACAATAACTGTCAATGTGTTTGTGTCTGTGAATCTCGCATTAGACATAATTAGTGTTGTGATTGTAGCAATGTCATTCCCAGCCTCTATCATCACCTTTAAACACCTACTATGCTCTTACTCAACAATGAAAAAGGTGATTCATGCTATGGGTCAACAGACTACACCAATGGTACTTTCAGGAACTATCTGTTTACCCTGGACCGAGGTTGGAAGTCTAATAAATATAAATATAAATAAATATTTCCCCCCCCCCTCTCTCTCTTACTGTAATAATCTGACTAAGTTAATTGATAATTGATTACTGTGCTTGGACAATTTCTTCTGATATATTTGACTTTTCTTGGTGATTTCTTGTTGGTGAGTTATGTTAATGTCACTAGAGTGTCTTGATTGTCATGAATAACAGTGTGCTGAAGATATTTCTTAGTTTCAAATCTTTGAGGAATTTCTAGATTTTTATTGTTGGCACAACCATTCACTCTACCTTATGACCATGTTGGTTTTATAATTGCCATGCAATTAAGCATTTTGTTATAAAACAAGTTTTTACCTTCAGTTGACCAACAGTGTCAATTTCAAAATTTTAAGTTGAGCTTCTTTCCCATTAGTTTTAATATTAATTTACCTTATTAGTCATTTATCTATAACCAGTCCAGGATATTTCAGTGAGTTCCGTGTCCATTCATTTTCAGTGAGTTTCGTGTTATTTAGTCTCCCTTCCAGATGCTGTTCATTTGATGAGAAATTGATATGTCGTGATTCACTGTGACCCTGCCATTCTTTGATTTTATCTAGGAGGTCTTGAAAATGTTGTGAAGCACCAATAGAATCAATTGATGATAGAATAGCTATATCGTCTGTGAAAGTGACTATTGTGGTGTGATCAGGAACTGGCAAATTAGAAGTGGATATAATATATAATAATGGTCCAAGGATACTTCCTTGTGTCACACATCCACAGTAATTGCTAGTATTTCAGTAGTTGGAACTCCTAGCAATGATCTTGATGAAATTAGTCTGATCAAATTTCAATGTAGAAACCAAAAAAGGATGTCTTGTCATCAAATCTTTTCATTTATTTCAATTCTTTTGAAAGTTCACTAATTGGCCAGTTTTTAAAAATTTTCAATAGATATATTTGAAAACATTTTCATCATTTTCCCTTCATATAAAAATATGTTCACTTAAAAGTGTTCAGACATGCAATTTTGAAAAACACAACAAATTACAGGGTGGGAAAAATGCCAAAACAAAAGTCAAAGGAAATAATAAGAACTTGTCATCTTAGACACACTGTTATCAACAAAGTATTCATACCTGAAAAAGAAGAGAAGATCGTCGAAATGAAATTCGGAATGTCAATCTCGTCTGCTCTCCTCTGCTCACTGGACTTGACTCAACTTCAAACCTTGGTCTAAATAAGGATTCAGACTCCAAAACTAAACAAGTGTCAGGTACAAATTTTTTCACTTGAAACAACAAAATTTGATCACCTACAAAGTTCAAATCAATATTAGTAAAAAAAATGTATTGTTTGTCAGTAATCAAGCAATCACTGAAATTAAAGCTCACCTAAGAAAGGGAAGTTGTATATTGCTTGATACTGCTTCCCAACACCCACTGGTCTTTTATCCGCTGATCGAAAGTGTGATATCCATAGAAACCACTGCAATAACCGTAGATGTAAATAAATAATAGCAATCGCCACATAAGAATTATTAAAATGATAAAATCTTACCATTTCCACAGTATCAGGATGTAAAACAAACTGAAATAGATCACTGTGGTAACGATTTAGAATAGTGGATTGCGTTACACTTATAAAAGAAGGATCACTTTCGATATTAACCAAAACTGCCAAAATTAAGGCAGCTATGGCAAGGAACCAAATTACTGTCTTCATGGTTAGTTCGCTTTGTTAATTATTAGAAAAGTACATAAATGATTGGTAAAATGATAGAAAATTAAATACTTTGAAGTCGCACCATTTGATACATCGCGCGTTCAACATGACGTACGTGAATAAAAAATCACAACTTGCAAGGGCCACTTAACCTCAGAACCAGTTACATGTAGTATATGCCATGTAACTAGCCTTGATCACACCGAGGAGAAAATATTGTTTGCTTTTCAATGATCACACTATCAGAACGACAATGCAACGTTCCCGCCGGTTCCCGCCTTCGTCATATTATATTTTTTCATTTTCGTTTCTCTCTCACTCAAGAGGGGAGAGGGGAAACCACAGAGCACCCACGTCTGTGTATATACTCTCTGCCCATGTCTGTCGGGGGAAACCTTTGAAGTGTTCTGTGCCTGACCTCTCTATATACTCTCTGGACCTGACAGAGCTAGGCCCAAGCAACGAACAAGTAGACACATATTCCAAAAATGTTCCAATTCAAATCATGATGGAAATAACATTGTGTTATTACATTCTCATCAATATATCATGGATATTCAATGCAAAGAATATAACGTGACAATGCCAGCCCGTGCAGAGTATCGCAGGATTTTTTCCCAAAATGAATATTCCCTGATCGATCTGGCCCGACTCAAAAGCTCTGCGATTTTGAAAAACATTCTTTAAATTTTGGGGGTACTTAACGTGAAGGCCCTGGGACATTTTCAAAATATTCAAAAAAATGGCTCCAATTTGTTTTTTTTTAATCTCTTGCAAAAATAGAGTGAAATGTACTTATAAAGATGATGGTCCGATTTTCACTTTTAACTGAATTTTCGAAAATTAGGTACTAAAGTTTGAATTTTTTCGGCATCTTCCTACTACTACAATATTGAAGATTGCAACATATTTCTACAAATGAAATTTGTTTTCCACAAGTAGTCCTTAAATGAAAGTCACGTTCAATGTTTTGGAAGTATTCGTAGTTTAAGCAGAATGTTGATTCAAATATGGACAATAATAAAAAGTATTAAAATTATGATTTTCTCAAAAATTGTTTGAAATTTTTCACTTAAACATTTTGAAGGGATAGTGCTAATTCCCTGAATAACATGATGTCAAACACTGAAAACATAACTAAGAATACATCCCTGTTTGATGAATTCTTTTGTTTTTTTATAAATTACACAGATTTTATATCTGTGTAATTTATATATATTATATA
>BLKR01006497.1:0-35934 GCA_011170035.1 Teleogryllus occipitalis
TTAGAGATTATATTACAGCCGTGCATTAAGAAAATTTTATTTTTTTAACTTTAAAGAAGAATATATTTTTAAAGGAACCGTCTCTTTATTCTCTACATTCACTTATTCTTCTCTTCCATCATCTTTAAAATTTAATTTTTTCTTAAAATCGTGAATTAACGGAAAATTTCTAGATTTGTCTTAATCTTTTCGAACTTAAAGTAGATTGACTGTATGATCTTTCAATGATATTACCCTCATCTTCCTTTAATTTCACGGCTCTGTGTCTAACCATTGCTCTCTCTCTATCCTCTTTACTCAGTCACTTCTCAAAGGTACGACTAAGTGCAAAGGATAATTGCCCTAGCTATTCACTAATGCTACATTCGCAAGAACATGTCATAATTAGAAGACTTTTTCACAGCCTTTGAAGCTTAAGAAGAGAATAAGAAAAAGGCATGTTATGTTACAGAACAAGAACGCGCTTTCTTCTGCTCATCGCCCTTCAGAGAAGGTTCCGACACGTTGCTCGTCTCCTAGACGGATCATAATCCTAATGACACTAAGGATGGCCGTGGCGTTGACACTGATAGTGATGAATGGTGATAGTATAATGTAGTGATAACGACCTCAACGACCACATTTGTAGTGACGTGGATGTATCGAGTAGAGAGCATTCTACATTCAGTGAGAATGAGATAATCACTCAACTTGCGACGTCCAGCGTCTGCAATTCCTTTTTGTAGAACAATCATTTTTCTTCCTTACATGTTGCCACGGCTTCTCATTAGAAGATAATTACACGGGGTAGAACTACATTGCAAGCAAATGCCTTAAATCTAGGCGTGGAAAATTTTATAAGATCTGAGAAAAATTGCTCGGAACTCTCGTTTTATATGAGTCTTTGTATAAAAATAATCGGTTTATGAGTTATTTACATCAGTTTATTAAATCAGTTTTTCAATATTAATATTTTTGCATGTCTTTAAACATTTTTTGTACTTGATTATACATAATTTAAGGGGCACAATGGATCAAGTAGTTTCAATTAACTTCTACTTATCAAAGAAAAGGAGTTAAATTTTTAAGTCAAATTAAACATGTGCGAGCATAGAATAAAGAAAAATACGAATGAATATGTAGTACTTAATTTTTTTATGATATCCACGCAATAGAGATTGTGTTTAATGTCACTGCTCTGAAAAACTAATTTATTCTAATTAACTATTTTTTACTTCTTTTCAATTGAACGCTAAAATTTCCTACTTTTTTTCGGCATCTTCCTACAACTAAAATTACGAAGACAAACAGTTTTTCCTTATAAAATGGGTTCCCGGAAAACAAATCTAAAAGAATGTTATCCTCAATTTTTCAAAACTATGAGTATTTTTTTGGATATTTTCTGTCGATAATAGGCAATTTTTATTTTATTTAAATCATTTTATATTATTAACGACACAATATTTTGTGATTAAATTTAGCCCTTAGCTTATAGGACGCTTAAGAGAACGGTTCAGGTCATATTCGTTGAAATGCTTGGTTTTTCGAAACATTAAAAAAATTTTTGGCGTAACTACAATTCTGAAGATACAATTTGTTTCTTATCGAAATGTGTTTGTCAAAACCAGATCTTCAAGTAAGGTCATGTAGAATTTGAGATTCCGGGTGCGTCAACTACTATGGTAATTATTCCCGTAGTATGCGTTCCTGCTCGGAAGATGGCAGTGGTCTTCCCCCGCTGGATGGCGAGATCCGGCGCCGACCTACAGTCTGCTAGCGGGGTTTCCCCAACCAGGTATTTCCCCCCAGCTGGGCACCACCTCAGCCAGGACAAACTCTAAGTCTCCAATCGGTCTCCCGGCATGTGTGGTAGTGTAGTGCATGTTAGTGTAAATGTGTGTCTGTGTGTGTGTGTAAGGGGTGAGGATAAGAAAAGGAAGAGGAAGGGAATATCGTGCACGGGTCGTGGCCCATTTGTTAGGGTACCGCTCCCGCATTCGCCTGGTGTTGTCGGAGAAACCACGGAAAACTTACCAATGAGAGCTGCCGACCTCTAGAATTCTCCTCCAGACAGCGACTAAATTCGACCTAGCTGAGAAGCTAGTGTCGAAGATTCTGCCGCCGTTGTGACTCGAACCTAGGACTGGGAGATTAGAGGCACTGTAGTGACATTAGTTGATGCACTGAGCCACCACTCCCGGTCTTTTGTTATATATTTACACATTAATATTTCAGAAATTATTTAGAACCTATTTGAAATATATGGAATAAAAATTGCTGGTCTTCAGGAAATGGATTGGAATGCAACTCTGGCTTGGCAACAATGATTCGGGAGCTAATTTTTGTGAGTTACTTCTTATTGTTGCGACATGACTTACCTTAATGAAAAGCAATTATAATTATAAAATTTGTGCTGATATTTGAAAATATGTTGTTTTCGCAAATATTTGATAGGACAATTTGTAATGAGATTTACAAAAAATTATGACTGAGATGTGTTAATTCCGAGATAAATTATATAAATAGTATTACTTAACTATAAGAAAATTGTGAAAAAGAAATATGAGTATTATTTGGGCAATTTGGTGTAGTCGCCCCCTCCAAATTTACTGCGCTTCGTGAACGTAAAATGAATGGTATTGTCAGACAGTTGGATGCTACGTAAGTTAGAATTTGTAAATTATTTCATGTTTATTTCCTTTTTTGATACACTCGAGCTTTTGTTATACGTTTTAAAATTAATCTTTTAGAAATTATTATAACCTACTTTAAATTGCGTCCATTAATTGAATTAATTGTGAAAACGAATAAATGATTTCACTTTACTTAATAAGCTGTGGGAATGAAGGATAATGCATGTAAAAACCGAGTAATTTTGATGAATATACTAAAAATATTATATTTAATTATTATATTTTTCTATTTTCCTTTTTTCCTAGCGGTATCAACAATGCTAATTGGAAAAAATGTGTATCCCATACGAGTTAGCGGTCATTGTTGCTCTTAACCCGGTGTTGTAATACCGCACTGATAACATAAGGCGATAATGACGGCTGTTTTTTGTTTAATACAAACCGGCACATTTAATACAAACTAATAATTTTATTTACCGCTAAAATACGCATCGTGCATTGTAGGTACAATTATGTAGAACGTGAATACACTGAATTCAATGACAGAAAGCTGTTTTCGTTTAACCATAAGAATTGAAAAATAATTGTATTTATCGCGCTTTGTTTAAGAATTTTTCAAATGTTAGTTGAAGTGTACGATAGAAGTAGTCATAATATTACATAGCCATTAACAATATCTCGAGAAAGTACGTGCTGTTATAGCACCACTACTTTTCAATAAAATAACCGAGAAAAATTTCAAAATATCAGTAAATGTAAACAAAATAATATATTTTCCACATGTATGCTTCTTTAGCAACTGGAGACACGAACCAGAACGGCCTGCGCCAACCCAAAAATCGAACATTCGACCGCATGGGCTTGATGCAACGCGCTGTGTTTGCTTTGCTTCGCCACAATCCACGCCCCCTCCCCTACCAGGCAGGCTTGTGCGAAAAGCGCGAAAATAGCCCTGGTGTAGTGAGGAGGCAAGGCGGTCGCGGTCTGCGGCTTCACTTGTTGACGGCGTGTCAGCCCAAGGCTCACGCCCCCCCCCCTCTTCCATCAAGCCGGCCGCCGGCTTCCGCCAACGACCGCCGTTCTCGCCTGGCTGTGCAGGGACAAAGTGACACAAACAACACGCACACAGCTCATTGAAAAGAAAGTCACCAGGGGACTAGAGTTCGAGTCCCACCGCTGCCGTATTCTCGATACTAGCTCAAGCTAATTCGAATTCAGCCGCTGTCTGCGGGAGGATTCTATGTCGACGGGCTGCCGCTGTCGGCGGACTGCTCTGATCAGTGTGGGTTCTCTCAACAATACCGGGCGAATACCGGAGCAGTATCCCCAACAAACGGTCCATAGGCCCGCGATCTTCTCTTCCTCATCCTTCTCTTCTCTCTCTCTCTCTCTCTCTCTCTCTCTCTCTCTCTCTCTCTCTCTTATCTCTTACACACACACACACACACACACACACACACACTGTTGCGATTCATGCCGGGGAGAGGGTTCTAGGGTTTGAGACCCGATGCTGGCGGGTTTTCGATACTTGCTATAGCTAGTCGAATTCAACTACTGTCTGAAGCAGAATTCCAGTGGCCAGCCGATCTGATCGTTGGTTTCCAGCGGTGTTTTTGGTTAATACCAAGCGAATGCCCGAGCAGAACCTATATACCTGGATAGCCAAGGAGCGTGCGCGATCTTTTCAACCTTTTATTTGTCTCCTCTTCCCTGACACACAAACGTACATATGCAGTACCACACATGTCAAGAGATCAATCGGCAACGTAGATCATGTCTTGGTTGGGGCGATGCCCCCTACTGGCGAAGATACATGGTGGGGGAACCTTCCCTGCAAGCCGACACAGAGGGCGGTGACCGTGGTTCTTCCCCGCCCAATCCTTGGTTGGTTGGTTGTCAGTGATTCTCGGCGCGTTAACTACGGAGATAATTAGTCCCGCAAATGTAGTGCATGTGTGGTTTTCAGGAAGTGGCGGTGATCTTTCCCCGCTGGATGGCGATATACGGTGCCTACCTACCGTAGGCTAGCTGGAATTCCCCAACCAGGTATCTCCCAATCTCCCAAACCGCCTCAGCCGGGACAAGCTCTAAGCTCCCGACCGGTCTCCAGGCGTGTGTGGTAGTGTAGGACATGTTAGTGTAAGAGTGTGTAAGAGGTGGGATAGTACAAGGAAGAGGAAGGAAAGATCGCGCGCAGTCCGTGGCCCATTTGTTAGGGCACTGCTCCAGCATTTGCCTGGTGTTGATCGGAGAAACCACAGAAAACTACCGATCAAAGCAGCCGGCCTCTAGAATTTTCCGCCAGGCAGCGACTGAATTCGACCTAGTTGACAAGCTTGTGTCGAAAATGTTGTCACTGTCGGGAGTGTAACCTTATAATCTCCCGGTCAGGCACTGAGATGACATCAGTTGATGCCCTCAGCCACCTCTCGCGGTCACCCCGCTGGAAAGCGAGACCCGCTGCCGACACATTACTCCCTCTTCCAGGTATCCCCGCCAACGGGACACGTCCTAGCCGGGACAGGCTGTAAACTCCAGGCTGATCTGCCGTATGTGGTAGTGTAGTGCATGTGTGTGTGTGTGTGTGTGTGTGTGTGTAAGAGGGAAATAGAGAGAGAAATAGAAAGAGACAGATAGAAAGAGAGATATAGAAAGAAAGAGATAGAAAGAAAGAAAGAAAGAAAGAAAGAAAGAAAGAAAGAAAGAAAGAAAGAAAGAAAGAAAGAAAGAAAGAGAGAGAGATAGAAAGAAAGAGAGAGAGAGATAGAAAGAAAGAGATAGAGATAGAAAGAAAGAGAGAGAGATAGAAAGAAAGAGAGAGAGATAGAAAGAAAGAGTGAGTGAGTGAGAGATAGTGTAAGGGGAGAGGAGGAGGAACAAATGATCGCGTGCGATTCGTGGCCCGTTTGGAAGAGAACTACCGATGAGAGCAGGTGATCGGTAGAATTCTCCTCGACATAGCGGAGACCTATACTTGGATTTATTCATAGCTGCCTGTGAAGTAAATCGTTGTCATACAATCGGGAGATTGAACGCCACCATAGTGACGTCACTGTAGTGACGTGTATAGTCCCGATTGGATAGCACCATAACAGCTGATGAACTGTCACAGGCAGCTATGGAAAAATCGCTGTGCAGCTATAGCTTGGGTAGGAAATTCAATACCGAGGGGCATGCGAAGGACCTCCTGGCGGTGACGCTGTTGCGACAACGGATATCGTAACTGAGCCATCTCAGCCGGAGGGGATTTGTTCGTGCCAGTATTACCCTTGGGGTTTGTACCCGTAGTCGCTTTTTTTCCTCCGACTGGTAAGGATGAAACTTTCACAACAAACTTTCATGGGCCATTAAAAACGAAAGTAAATTAATGTGCTACCCTCCTAGATAGCTTGATAATAAAAAAATAAGATGGAATTGTGCAAAATGTGCATCGATTTTTGTGATTACCAGCGCCATCAGGAGATTGAAATTCAAATGTAATCTTTAAGTGGCCCATTCAAATCAGACTATCTCTAATTAAATAACTTCAATCGCGTGTTATTTCATCAAACTTTTAAGGATTGTTTGGAAGTTGAATGTTTTTCGAGAAGTGAATGAGTCAAAAATTTACACCAATTCAAAATTGTTACGATACTTTGTGAGTGAATTCGAAACATTTAAATTACTTGAAATATAAATATTATGTTTTCGTTATACAAAATTAATAATATTATGCTCTACGTTGCTTATAGGATAATAATATTTCAGAATTTGTCATATTCTGATTTCTCTTTTTCATAAATACCCTTTAAATTCCACATTGAAATCTGTATTTTGAATGTTCAATTTTGTACATTTTTACCCAATAAACATTCTCCAACACACACGAAAATAATTAGCATCTTAATATATTTCTAAAGTTTTATAACCGCTTTTTAATCGTACTTTTGAGTTTTGAAAGTTTTCCATCACTCTCCAATTTGGCACAATACCTTTTATTACACATCGAATCCATCTGCTGATAATGGATGGTTAAAGCAATCGTTTCGTTCGTAATCAACTGTGCATTGGAGTAGCAATGAGCAAGCCTTCTCCACGGTGTAAGAACGGTTCTCTTACATTGTGCCTTCTCCCTTGCAAAACTGTCCGGTCCCCGCGTTGTGACCCGTTCATTTGCCACTGTCTCCTTTTTTCTCGTCTCGCGGGCGACAGCTGCACACAGCGCCTGCAGAGGTCCTGTGTCCTACGCCCGAGGATTTGCGCTGTTTTTGTTTGGCCTCTCGAGACAAACTTGGGTTTCACGCCTGGAGTTTCATCTCATGTTTCAACTTTCTGACTGAGAAATGTGGGGATCGTCAAGCTTAGGACCAGTCATTATTTTTCGTAAGTTTTATAGTTTATCGATATTATTGATATAAACTTTTCTAAGAAAGGAAGTAGTTTTATTTTTTATAATTTAACAGAGATTTCATATTTTGAGACCAATATGAAAGTTTATATATTAATAGTTTTAAATATTTTTATTACTATTTTTGGATACTACATTATTATAGACCTCGTATTTTAGGACGAATACCTATATATTTCTTTTAGAGGATTATGGAAAGTAGCTGCGGATGTTTACGAATCATGAAATAGTAGATCTATTGAAAGCATCTAATAGTGCTTAAGAGTCTTAAAAGGGCGGTTGATGCCTATTTTAATATTTTGTGCATAAAACTGCCTAAAACAAGTAATTTAAAAGACTTATATTTTAATCACTCATGTTTTAAAATTTGTTTTACCTAAACGGAAATATCTTCCGGAATTTCCCCAAACGCGAATATTCTCTGATCAATTCGAAACCGACTGCGCTCCGAAATGTCTCACCCACCACACAGAAGGAGGTCTGCAAGTCAATATGAAAATGATTTTTCACGCTCGTCTCCGATCAGCACGCACTTCATAGGCGATTGGTTCCGTTCACCTGTTGCATCTGCACTGATGACAGGTTGAGGTTGATCGCCGCAGCGCGTCGTCTACGCAATCCAGGCGAGGAAAGACACAGGTCAGGCAAAAGCCTACTGCCGGAAACTTGAAGCTTACAAAAAAAGCCACAGAAAAATACAAACTGTTCATTCCTACACTCAACAATAGCGAAGCTGGAACGCAAAGGAAAACCTTTGACGGATCAAGTATCAGTGGTGCAAGAAGCCGAAGTGAAAATTAGTGCTGCTCTGGGAGCCGTTGGGGACGAAGTAAACTGCAAATGGGATAGCGTAATGAAACATCCCGAATACGGATCGTTTGGTACAAGTTTTGACGGAGGAGGGGTGATTTCTTTGAAGAATGGGCATGAGAAACGTGGCTAAATTTAAGTTTGCTTCTATAACATGTGTGAATGGAATGGTCCTTTTCAGCTTTCAAACTGATTTTAACAGATAAGACAGCCTTACCGTAGAAAATTTGAAGAACTTCTTGATTATATACTGTGACGCTAATTATCAAAGTGAATAAAATAATACGCGTGATGTCGCTCTCATAAATGTAAATATACTTGATTTACCTGAATAATAAAAAAATGCCTAATTTAATACGTTCGTGATCAGTTTAAATGCCAGAAACATACCTTTCCAAGCATAATGTTTTTAAATGCATGTTTTAATAATTTTGTAACCAATTTAAAGTGTGCAAAACGTGGCTTTTCACGCCTAATATTGCCAAATTTAATAATTTTGTGTCATATTTTAGGTGTCTAAATCATGACTTTTCGTGCCTAAAAATCCGACGTCTACAGTACCTTGCCATATTATTAGATCCAAGCTGAATAACCACAATTTTCCCCTTTTCCTTGTTATAATTATTAAATTACTTTACGTACGAGACTATATCGTTGTTTTTTTAAATTTTATATATACTTTCGTAGAGTTTGTAACGCTGATCTTATATTTTTGTTGGTTGGGGACACTGTTCAGTGATACCGAATTATACCGAATTAAATAATACCGAATTATCTAAATGACAGCTTGAAAATTGCATCGTAAAACCCAAGAGTTTGTCGTGATTTTACCAGTTCACGTTTATTCAAACTGCTCAAGGTACGTTCTTTGTTAACAGTTGTACACTGTTTCATGTATAAATTAAGAAATTGTTGGGATTTGTGATTAAGATACAATTTTCAGAACGGGGAAAAGGATTGATTTGTCGCCAATGAGTGTTCGCCAGCTTGTTGACAGCTAAAAACATGACTGACTATCAAATAGAGCTAGTAAGGAGTTACACATAGTTCAGTTAGAACTATAAAAAGAAAAATGGATTTTGGTGATTTAAAAGCTAAACGGAAAGGTGCATGTGGCCGTCGTAGAATAACATCAGAGAGAAGTGACTGAAAAATTCGAGATATTTGCGTTAAAAATAAAAACAAAATTCCTAGCAAAATAAGTTTCTGAAGCAAACATCCTAGTACAACAAAGAATTCAGCAAAGAAGGCCTGAAGAAGGTCTAAACGGTCGAAAACCAGCATGCAAACCGAGACTTACACCAGGCATGACTACAAAACGTTATCAATGGACACAAAAATTCAAGAATTTCACGACAGATGAGTGGAAAAAAGTAATTGAATGCTGTATATTTTCTTGAAGGTTATGTTTAAATGTACATTTGTACTTAATTTAAATACATTTGATATTTTACAAGTTAATTTTTCAGATGAATCACTTTTCCAAGTAATGGTAAAAAAATATAAGTTTGTAAGGCGAAGATCCAATGAGAAATACAAATCAGAGTGCATTGTTCATTGCAAATCAGAGTGCATTTATTGCATTGCTTTCAAGCCTAAATTACACAAAAACTAATAGTTTTTCAAAACATTGTACATGATTTTTTTAAAGAGCTGATTTTTTAGAATAGATCTTTTAAGACATATATCTTTCCTCAACTTTGTAATTTTGAAATGTTAACTTTTTTTGCAATTTTCGAAAATACAGACTTTGCCGGAAATAATACTTGAATCATTCTTTTTGGAGGACTTTTTTAGAAATTTTACATTGATTCGTACTTCAAGGAATTTTAAATAAAAAATTTGGAACCGTTTTGGAGGAAATGAAAGTTTAAAAATTGCCTATATTTCACGCAAAATTTTGCGAAAACTATTCATATTTTAGAAAAATTGTAATACATTATGTTATTTCAAGATCTTTCTTTAAATAACAGATTTTATTAAGAAAATAATATTTATCTTTGTAGGAAGATGCCGTAACACATTTTAAAGTTTTAAAATTTTCAAAAATCAGGGATATCAACAAAAATGAGACCATGCTGATAAGCATTTTTCACATTACCCGAAGACAAATTTTACTAAATATAATTCAGAGCTTTTGAGAATATTTTGAAAATGTAATTCCGGCTTCATGAAAGTATCTCCAATAATCGTAAAATCCGTTTCAAACTCCGAGTTTCTTTAAATGGGTTGAGGAATATCAATTTTAGAGCAAATCGGTTGAACGGATTGGGTGCCAGTGTTGACCACAGACAGACAGACAGACAGACAGACGTTTTGCCATCAATAAATTTTTCGGTTTCAAAGAGCCACAAAACATGAATTAAGACCTCACCAGGAAAGGTGAGGTCTTAATTAATTTTAAAGGAAGTAATTTCCGTACTATATACGGGAATAAGATTTATCAAACTTTTCGTTACCAGGTCCGGCAGTGGGGTTTCTCTGTCCAAAGGTTCGTCGTTTTCCAGCGCACGATTACAATACTTTACCTTCTTGCGAGGTAAGGACTGTTTCCTGTTAAAAAGACATGAAGTGTAACTTTTTAAAACAATGAATACGTTGCGTGGCCAGAGTAAATTTAATCATAGTCTCACATTAACTTTAACATCCGTGTTCATGTTTTACATTTACTGTTTTTCATCGACTTGCCGAAATTAATTTTTTTAGAAAAACTCAATCCCAAATTCATAATGCAAATTTAATCGGGCTTTCCGGAAATACCGTGAACAGAAGAGCGATTAGAGTAAAACATTCAGTAAAACTCAAGTAACTCGTGGTGTAGATAAAAATGTGAAAAAATTTCGATTAAGCTGGCAGTGTTTTTCTGAAATTACTCTCTTTTAAAACGAGAATTTACAGAATGTAGAATTATTCATGAATTAGAAGAGACTTCTTTGCATCGTGGTTACGTATGGTTTTCGAGTAATTTTGGAAACTTGCATAAGCGTTCAGCCTATTGTGCAAATAGGACAGGAGTGAATAAAAATCTATCTTTCGTTGATTTGGCGTGAGCAGCAAACATTTATATCGATAAACATTTATAACAGAAATGTATAAAATACTTTAAGAAAATAAAAATTCCTAGATAATTTAGCAAAATATAATAGAGAAAGATCCTCTTCAGTACCGTCCAAAATCTAGGGTGGCTGCATGATTAATGACAACCGTTGGCAAGTAAAGCTAAAGGTGCTACAGTTTACTAGTGGTGCGTACGTCCTCGTTTTATTGGTGATGTTTACGTAGTTTTAAAATATTCAACTTTTATCCTACTAACAGTTCCACATTACTTGAAAATCTCACGCGATATACCTAACAACTAAGCAAATCTACTAATTGACAATTAAAATAAAATTGAGTACAATCAAATGTCAGTCGGGAATACATATAAATGTAGGTATATGACTAGAAAGACCAGGATTAGATCAAATTAAAATAATAATAATAATAATAATAATAATAATAATAATAATAATAATAAATAACATTTGAAGAATTTAGATAGAATCAAGTTGTGCAGCACGAATCTCGTTCAAAGAATTTCGATTCATTTCAATGACAGGCAGCCATGAAATCAAGAAAAGTAAATTGAGTAAATAGTACATAACACAGGCCAACAACCAAAAAACTTTTTGTGTGTGATCACCTAATTCGCATCATTTTAAGTGTGCTGCTTCCAAAAATAACATAAAAATGTCGTATCACCCACCATTTGTTCACATTTTAACATTTTCTATGTATAGATAGGCAAATGCATCTCTGAGTATCATGAGTATCTAGAATTGTATGAGATGCAGGAAGTTAGATTGAGAAAGCATTAGGACGACAAAGAGGGTAGTATGCTCTTTAGTAAAATATTTCACAAGTAAATATTTCACAATATTGCTATCAAGATAAGATACTAGTTTAGCAGTTAGTGTTCAGTTATGGCTAGTCATGGTTGTAAGAACCGTCCTGACAGTTTTTGTTATATTTGTGGCAAATTTCTGATTAGAAACAGCAATGAAACATTGCAGTCTCTGGAGGACCTTACAAAATGGTCAAAAAAGGAGAAAACATCCTTTAGATTCGCCATTCCAATGGTACGGAGGAAGACAAGGAATTATTCAGATGATTGCTACTTTTATTGCATTAATGTTATTGGTTACAACTCAAAAAAATAAAAAGGTACTAACCTCTCATCTGCAATTCGACTCATAGGCCATAGTCCGGATCTGTCTGTACCTGTACCACCAGTAGCTATTGCAAATGTTAATCTAGATAATATGTCAAGTGAAGAAACTCTTTGTGGTAAATATGAATTTGCTGACAGTGATTTTCAGTGTCCCGTAAACAGTGTGGAACCCCCGTTGTTTACTCAAACTGAAGTAAATGATGTGGTCACAAGGAAAAAAACTGGTTTGTAGCTGGAACTTCAGTTCATGTGTACAGAAGTGATCAGCAATTTCCTCATTTTTTGAACGAAGAAATGAGTCCCGAATTGAATACAAAAGGGAAGAATGGAAGCTGTTTATCGATTCTACTAAACCTACGTTACTACTAAAACTACTTTAAAATCGATTCTACTAAACAATAGTAACACCTAAAAAACCATTACTTGTTGCTTATTCAGTACACATGAAGGAAAGTTACGAAAACCTCATTGTCAGAGAAATTAAACTATTCCCGATGTATGATATGGATTACTTAAAAATAGCATGCATTCTTCTTGGCCAGCAAAGTGGTTTGACTACATTATCATATTTACTATTTGAATGTGATAGTGGGGCACGAGATCAGCATTTGTCTAGAAACAATTTACCTGTAAGAAAATCTTTAAAGTCAGGAGAAAAGAACATTACACGGGAACATCTAGTAGATCAACACAAGATTCTGCTGTCTCCATTGCAGATACAATTAGGCCTCATGAAACAATTTACGAAGGCCTTAACTAAAGATGGTCAGTGTTTAAAATACCCTGGTAAAAGTTTCCTAAATTATCTGAAGCAAAATTAAAAGATGACATCTTCATTGGGCCTGATTTTAGAAATATGTTTGATCCCCAATTTGAAATACATATAACGATGAATGGAAAAGAAGGGTGGATTGCATTTAAACACTTCACCGGGAGAGTTAGCAAACGGTGCAAATGAGAAAAATCTTTACTACGGCCTTTAAAGAGACAATGAAAATATACGTCAATAGATACTTAAAGCCTTTGTGGAATATAATGTTAAGAATATATAGCCATCTTCTATGTGTAATTAAAGTTCTGTTGATATTTTAAAAGCCGTTTACTTTTCATTTTTATTGCATATATAACATATTTCCCATATCTTAATAGATCAAATTATGACTCAACTGTGGGTGATGGAAACAAATAAAGTTCAGTTGCAAATTCAGCTCCCAAAAACTATAAAAATCAGCTACCAAGATTTAAAAAGTTTTTTGAAACATTTTTTTTGTTGGCCTGTGTAATTAATGGTGTCGATTCTTTTCTTTTGTGTCACGAACCATGAGTTTGATCATACAGTAATAATTACATCTCTCAGATAAGAAACTAAAAATATTCTCAGATTGGTCTAACCATTAAATAAATAATATCGTTTGTATATTTCACCCCTCTCTGCCTTTCTTGAAAAATATCTGCGATGTGCTTGAAAAATGTGAGAAACAATAAATTAATGATAATAAAGGAAATATTCCACATAAAGGAGGGATTCGATATTGTGCCACTTCCTGTTTATGAAGTAAGCTTCAGGAGAGATCAAAATAATAATAAAAATAATAAAAACAAACTTCTGATCCATCAGAAACTTTATCTTCTCTTAAGCATTAAATTTCTATGATATCTTGATATAACAGTGAACGTGAAACGTAAAAAATGAAATGAAAGAACTCGCAAATTAATAGAAATTTGTCAGTGGGATGAGATAAAAGAAGAGATCACGTGAATTCGTAATAAAAGCGAGATTACAAAGTTAGGGCTAGCCTCCTGACTTCCTTTATTTGAACGTCTGGGCCCATTTCCTGCTCAGCTCCGCTCCATCCTCTCCTCCGAAACGCTACCGCGCGGTTCCTAGCTTTCATCCGTTCCTTCCTTTTCATATTTACTCTCTCTCTGGCGACGCGACTATAGTGGCAGCGCCGGTGGTTTTAATAACGTGTTTACTAAGTAAGCAGGAGGTGGATTTTGCCACACAAAACTTAAAACATCGTCAGCTTTATTCTGCTTACATTGGCTTCCGGCCAAGAGTTCTATGGAAATGTTTCGGAGCTGAAGGGCGGAAGAAAATGTGACAGCATATCATTCTCTCTGATTTTATCTTTGAATTCCATCCAAAATTTTAAATAGTATTTTTTACTATCACTGACGATTGAAATATTTTTTGGAATTAAAACATTGCAAACCTTTATTTTTTAGAGGGAAGGAAAGCGTCAAGAATTTATTTGTTCAACGGTAGTATTTGAACTTGAAATAAAACAGTAACATCTCCAATGTTTTAGTTCAATAATGAAAATAATGTAACCTAAGATTGAAAATATGAACCGAGATCAAAAATACGAACATTACTGATTGAATTCGTATATTAAACACTGATGAGATGGAGCAGTATATGGTTGTGAGTATGGACTTAGTGCAGTAAAGCCTCGTTATCACGAACTCGCTTAACACGAATTTCGCCGTAACACGAACAAAACTTGGTCCTGGCAAGGGATTACGGTAATATGGACATCTATATACTCGGATAACACAAATTTTTAACTCAGATTATTTCGATCCCTCGGAATTCGTGTTCATGATCGTTTACTGTAATAAAATAGAATTTTACTTACGTGGAAATTAACACTACTTACATGGCAAATAATAAACGAGCTAATAAGTTTCTTTATTTTTGTGTATTCGAAATTCAATTCATATCTTATTTGACGTTGCGACACTCAGCTCATCAGGCCCGCTCTTCCGCCTCACCACGCAAATTTCCTTTTACCATCAAACGGAGAAATAAGGTGTCACTCCGGCGACGAAGCAGGCTATCCGAATTTAGCTCAGAGGTTTATTTTATGCTTGAGAATCCTATACAGGCATGGGACAGCTGGCTTTACTTTCCCTACGAAGGATGGAGTACGAAGAATTTTTTTTACCCTTCAATTCACGATTTCGATTGGATTTGAATCCGTAAACATGGGTACAACAGCCCGATGCGCTAATCAATACACCACCGAAACTGCGTCCTATTTGTACACATAAAAGCGCCATAATTATTCATACGGAGGGTATCAGAATAAATGTTACAAATTCTAGAGCGTTTACAGAGTTTAAACTAGAGGTGTTAAAAGAGCACGTACTTTCTCGCAGGTATTTTCACGCAAAAGTTTGCGAAAAGTACTCAATTTTTTTTAAAAATTGTACGTGACCTTATTTCAAAATCTATCTTTAAGCAACAGATTTCATTAAGGAAAAAATCTCTATCTTTATTATTGTAGTAGTAGGAGGACTCCAAAAACATTTCGACCTTTGGAAGTTTCGAAAAATCTGTTTTTTCAACGAAAATGAGACCTCCACTATTCTCTTAAACGTCCTTTATACTATCCAACAAAAAAATTTAATCAGAAACGATGGAGCCATTTTTGAACATTTTTAAAACGTTTCAGGGGCATCATGTATCGCATCCCCCGAAATTAAAATATCGGTTTCAAATTCAAGCGGCCGCGACATCAGCCAGATCGATTGAGAAATATCAATTTTGGAGAAAAAACGGACGGACAGACGGACGTTTACCTATCATTGCCGTCAATCTATTTTTTGGAATCAAGGGCTCACAAAACATGAATTTTGGCTACATAAGAGTTTAGCTACATAAGTAATAAGAGTTTTTCTGCCGAACATTCACCGTTTTTCGGGCAGCATTACATAACTTTGTCTCTACTCCGTAGCGAGAAAGTAAAAATTAAGCGAATAACTTTGGATGGTCTGAACCATCTCTGTAGGAAATCTTTGACACTCAGATAGCAAATAAGAAGAAGAAAATAATTTCTGTAACAACTTAATATTTTCGTAAAACCTATTGAATAATTTCTATTTTATGACGTGTTTATGTGATATGAAGACTAATTGTGTTATGGATAGAGCAACTTATGCTGATTAACCTTCAGCTCCATCAACAGTCTAACTAGTTACAAGAGTTTCTTATATTACTTGCAGTAGAAACCAAAGAATATATAGGGAGCGGTGGCTCAGTGCATCAACCAATGTCACTGCAGTGCCTCTGGCCGAGAGGTTCTAGGTTCGAGTCCCAACGGCGACAGGACTTTCGACACTAGCTTTTCAGCTAGGGCGAATCCAGTCGCTGTCTAGAGGAGAATTCTAGCGGCCGGCTTCTCTGATCGGTAGCTTTCTGTGTTTTCTCCGATCAACACCAAGCGAATGCCGAAGCTGTACTCTAACAAACGGGCCACGGACCGCGCGTGATCTTTCCTTCCTTTTCCTATCCTCATCCCTTTCACACACACTAACATGCACTACACTAACATGCACTACTCTACACATGCACTACTCTACACATGCACTACACTACACATGCACTAGACTACACATGCACTACACTACACATGCACTACACTACACATGCACTACTCTTACACATGCCGGGAGACCGGTCGGGAACATTTAACATGTCCCGGCTGGGGTGGCGCCCCGCTGGTGGGAGATACCTGGTTGGGAAAACCACGCTAGTCGACGGTAGGTCGACGCCGGATCTCACCATCCAGTGGGGGAAGATCACTGCCACCTCCCGATGAAAAAACATGCACTACACTTGCGGGACTAATGTCCTCAGTAGTAGACGCGCCCGGAACCACTAACAATCAATCAATCAAAGTGTATATTAGTTTGGCGGAATCACCCAGTACAAAACGTGACAATTACGTCTTTTTAGTGGCTATGCATCTCATCGCGTTTTGTCTTTGGATGCATTTGCTACTTTATTTTTTTATCCTAAACTTACAATTTTTTCGTCGTTTACAAATTTGCGAGACATTTTAAGACCTTGGAAGCACTTTGTAAACGTGGTAGTATATCAGTACGATAAAACGTTAATCTATTAACTTTCATGAGAATACCAAATATGCTGGACCTTTCCATTGATCCCAGAGCTCCGGCTGCCCCTTCTCGACCACGTAGTGGCGACGTGCGTTATCTTCGCCCGTCAGCTTAGTCCAGAGACAGGCTCGTTACACCACAAGAACTTTGAGGATGAGGTTGACCGTGCAACCTACCGCAGTAGCCCAATATGATCCTGCCTTCTCCTTATCGATGGTTGTCCGAGTCAACAAATGAGGACATGTGGGTATCTAATCAACAAGCAGAAGTCGTATATCACTCTTAGGCTTCTCTTCGTGTCCCCCTAACTTCCTTTACATATTGGTTTCGGGAGCATTGTGGAATTGCTGATTTCAGAAACAACGGGAGTGAACAATTATTAAACGTTCTATAACTGCTAGATTTGCCACAATCATTGTGTCAATTAAATTTTCCTTCATATTTTATTTAGAAATATCGTCTTATGTAGCAATAAAGTAAATTCTACACTGTATTTTATTTTAATAAAACACATTCCAGAAATAACACATACTACATGGACAAACAACATCATGCCATTCATTGAATGCATTTTCTTCAGAATTTTTCTAACACTGAAAGTATTGAAATTATAATTGAAATTTTACGGTCATAATCAATCACTTTAATTACAATACGTTGCTACATTTTAGTATTTAATTACATAAATGATTAGTCAGAGACTGGTCAGTTGTGTAATTCTTCAAAGAATTCGGATATTTATTCCTCTTGGGGATGTATTGATGAACATTATATTGAAATGATTTTCTTATTGGAAAACCGTCATCAAGATGCTTTGAGGTGGTTGGTAAAATTATTTTGGCAATACATTGTATAGGACACGAATGCAACTAGTTCGAGTACGTTGATAGAACTTTTTTAATATGCTTTATTTATAAAAATCAATTCCATTAGCGACAAGTTATTTAGTGTTATTTACAAAGTTAAAAATTTGTGCAATTTTCACGCCATAGTTTGTTAGTGTGTTTATACATTTGCGAACCTGGAACTTTTTTTTCTTGAAAAAATCTCTAAATTCCCTTTCTCTAAATGTTTCTCTATAGCATTCACAACATAGACCATTAATTCAGGGAAAATGTAGGTATGTGTAAAAATACTAACAGCATCTCGGATTGAAAATGCTGAAACGAAGAATATAGTAAGAAAAACCTTGTAAGAATGGGATTTCTTTCTTCCTGGAAAAAAAGAAAACTGAATATGCTCCAAGGTTTGTGGATGGATTATTGCATATGCTTTGAATATATGAATAAATTCTACGCTGTGACAGCGAGAGAAGAACGCCGATGCACTTGTGCATACCATGTTACTGGCGACAGTAGCATTCAAAAAGTATGCGGCACATATTCGCATCAGAAATTCCAAGCTTTTGTTAAGCAGTGAAGAATCTCTGCTTGTATGATGAGAATAAAAATATGTGATACGTTTTACAATTTGATGTAGAACGTACTACAGTGAGCAAGATGTGTAAACGCATCAGATTAAGTAGCTTTGTAACTTAAGACCGAATAGAATTTGCAATACTCCTATGAAAGAAAATACTGTGAAGAAAAACCAATGGTGCTACAACAACATACTTTCTCGCATTATATCTAACTTTGCCATTTTCGAAAATTAAGAGAGTCATTCTTTTAACCCTCCTTTCTGCTATTCGTGGAACAAAATTGAAGCAAAAATTTGATGCGGTTTTTCAGAAATTTTTTCTTTATAAATTGCATTAATTTGAAGCTCAAAATACGCGAAAACTACTAGTTTTTTAAAAAAAATTGTACATGACCTTTTTTAAAGACATAATTTTTTGGAATAGACTTTGTGAAACAAAAATTTTTGTCTTCAATTTTGTAGTTTTGAAATGTTAACTTTTTAAAACAAAAAAACAGGCAATTCGCCGAAATTGCATTTAACACAAGATTTTTTTACTGTTCCTTAATAAATGCGAGAAGAAATTTTTTTTTAAAAATTTGATGCCGTTTCAGAGAAAAATTGCCTCTATTTCGCACAATATTACACGAAAACCACTCGTATTTTCGAAAAAGTAAACTTGACGTTTTTTCACTATCTGTCTTTAAGCAACAGTTCTTATTGAGAAAAAAAATATATCTTCAATATTGTAGTTGTATGAAGACACAAAAAAATGCACGTTTGCAATATTCCAAAAAATTGTTATTTCAACGAATACGAGACCTGTACTATTCTCTTAAGCATCCTACACATCAAGGATCAAGTTCAATAAAATAAGTAGTGTCTTTGTGAGAAAAGTTTGCAATTTTTTAGAGGATTCATGTAAAGTACCCTCATGAACCAAAATATCCGTTTCAAACTCCCGAAGCTTCGAGTTCGATCTGATCGACAGGGGGAATATCACCCTTGGAGAAAATCGGCTTAATGGTTAAGGCGCTCGCGTTGACCATAGGCCAGGGCCGCCCAGCGATCTGCTCCGAGGAGGAACCGCTGTTTGCTCTCTGCTCTTTCTAGCTGCTCCAGCGGCAGACGGAGCAGATTACGTCATCTTTTATCGAACGGCGGCTTGCGGCACAGTCGGTCGCGCCTTCTTTTGTGAGGGTATTTTCCATTACTCGGACTGAAAATGTTCACCGTTCTGACAAAGGATATTACGACATAAAAAAACAGTGAAATATTTTTTTAACATTTATTGGAACATTTTCCAGTTATACACACATTTTTGTGATTTGAAAATAAAAAAAAGCAATTTTCATTGCAGTACAGAAAGAAAAATTTCTTTTCGGAGATTGCGTCAGATATGCCAAATTTTTAGTTGTAAAAGAGTGCTCAAGTACATTAAGAAATTTAATTGCTGCGACATCACAGATTATCATGCTGCTGATTATGAAAAAGTATTTTAAAGGTTATCGAAAAATATGATACTAAATAAACTAATAAAGAAAATGCTGACAATAAATGAGATTAAAATTAAAAATGAACCTAATTGTAAATCAATTATTTTCCTTCTTGCATTTCACATTGTGATTGAGAATAGCACTTTTCAATCAAGATTTACAAATTTTAAAAAAAAATATATAGCTCACATTTTTACGTTGATCCAAACACTACCAAACATTCGAACAGCATTCCGATGCAGTTTCAGAAGACGTTTTGAGTGACATTCTCATAAACTGATAATAAACTTTTATTTTGTTTAAAATATTTCTCTTAATTCAGTGTCTCACTGGAAATTTCTAATTAAAAATCACAAGAAAAAATTGTCTACATCAAGGGAAAAAGGTGTAGCAAATATATTAAATTCTAGTTGTAAATGTAACAAATCCTTAAATTGGATTTCAAATTCCGAACGCTCAATGTTCTCAACACATCTACACACTCTCCAAAAATCGATGTTTCCTGAATGTTTGACATTCATGCTAATTTTTAGAATAATGAGAGGTTCGTTTTTCCCAAAGGGACAGTTTAAAAATATATAAAATTAACCTCTTTTATGTTGTGTTATTTTATTGTTTCTCTTAGCACTACAAACTTCGTTACGTTCTTCTTTAGAGTACTTGTCATGTTCATCTGCATGATTAACCGTACAATGTCGTATCAAATTAAATTGCATGTGATTAAGCACGTTTTTGCAAACTAAACATTTGGCATAGCTGCCACCGAAAATAAACTTTTCTTCCCACGCTCCATTGAAAATTGGCGATGAGGACGCTTTTGTTTGCAAAGTGCTTGCGTCGACTACCATGTTTCTGCGACCTAATCTTCATTTCTGCTGCCTAATCTCCATTTCTTTCGATCTTCCCAGA
The DNA here is from genome assembly GCA_011170035.1 of Teleogryllus occipitalis. Taxonomy (NCBI): domain Eukaryota; kingdom Metazoa; phylum Arthropoda; class Insecta; order Orthoptera; family Gryllidae; genus Teleogryllus; species Teleogryllus occipitalis. Next base: position 20,731 of record BLKR01006497.1, read on the forward strand.
CATCATCTTCTAAACCTCTCGCCGACATTATTGATCTTTTGTCTTCCTCCCACTTCCTTCTTGTTCTGCCTTTATATCTTCTTTCTTCTGGATGGTATTTCGACATGATCTTTGGCAGTCACTCACTGTCCAACCTAAAATGCCCATACCGTAATAGAGCCTTTGTTTTTATTAGTTCTAAGGTTGATTTTCCAGGTTTCATTATTTCTATTATTCTTTGATTTTTAATTCTTTTCTTTCTTGTAACCTGACAACGATGCCTCTATTATTACATTTCTGTTCCGTGGATTTTACTTCTCTCCCTGGCATATAGTCTATAACTCAGCTCCATATATGAATAGACTTTTCAAAAATTGTTTTATACAGTGTAATTTGTGTGCTTCTTTTTATGTTTTAATCCTATATCAATGGATGTAAAGATCTTATAATTTGCCCACCTCTATTTGTTTTGCTTAGAACATCATTGCTATCACGACCATCACTTGTTAACGCTACACCCAGATAGTAGAATTCCTTTACACATTTAACTATGTCGCTTTGGGTTAACAGGTCCTGACCATTGCCTCCTACTACCATATATTTTGTTTTTGATGTATTAATGCCAAGTCCCCACTTTTCATTTTATTCAATTAGTTTTCGAGTCATGTAGTGGATATCATCCTCGTCCCTAGCTAGTGCCACTTAGTCGTCTGCATATATCAAGCAATATAAGAAATCTGCGCCAATAAGTATTCCCATACCCTTTGTTTTCCAGGTGTGAAGAACTCGTTTAATATACATTTTAAATAGAGTAGGGGTTATACAACCTAGCCTTAAGCCTTTGTTTATTTTAAAAGCTGAAGAACTACTTGAACCAACTTTTACGCCACTTTGACAATTCGCATAGAGACGCTTATAGCATTTATATACACTGTATTATTTTCTCATCTACCATAGTATCCCACATTTTGGCTAGCGGTACCAAGTCAAATTATTTTCTTTACAAATACCATATGAATCTCTCTGCCAACATTGATATTTTTTTCAATAATTTGTTTTAGACAGAATAGGTTGTCTCTATGTTGTCTATCTCCCTGCGCAAAAGTCATTCTGTTCCTCCATTTCTTCCATCTCTATTTCCAATCTTTTCCTTAATATGCAGCCGTACCGTCTCCCAATTGCGCTGGTAACACCAACACCCCTATAATTTGAGCAGAAATACTAGAGGAAAAAATTTAAATTTTCCTTCGAATTTTAACGGTAGAAAATATTCGTATGTGTAGTCAACATCATTCTGTGTTGGGTATAACATCATTCTGTAGTTGGGGAAGTTGAACATAAGAATAATAATCGCTGTACTATGGATAGCTTGCTGCATGTTCTGCTTTGGTTTATGAAAGTTATTGGTAACTGTGGTGATTAAATTCTGAATTATTGCTAACCAAATAAATCAGAAACTTTGAATCGATTTTGAGGGAATAAGCTGCCCGGAGAGAGCTCCTGTTCAGGAAGTTGGTAAGTTAATTAATTAAAGCTATTAAAGGGAAAATGGGGAGATATTTTACTGACAGGGCTAAACCCGACATTTCTCCGTTATTGGAGTTTTAAAACGGTTTATGATGATTATGTTCTAATAGAGTTCATTACAGAGTGATTATCTCTTGATATGAGCAGACTTTTCATGTTAAATTACGAATATTATGAAATGCGCTATCACGCGGACATATGGACGTCCATGATTGTTAATGCAATTCTCTAGCATTTCGACTAATAAAGAAGTTAAATGTACAAATATTATCGACATTTATCCAAGGTGTGTAATGATAACCATAATAAATTTAAAACATTTTCGTCATTGTTGTTCAATATTGGGAAAAAAATATTTAAAAATGAAGTAAATTAGTTTCTCTGGATTTTTTACGTAGATTCACTTGTATTTCCTGTATAGAAGTCTTACAGGCACACACTTGACTCAATTATTAGAGAATTAAAAACGGCGAATTAATTCAATGGCAGATTCTGGAAATTATAAAAGACATACTATACTATACAGTATGTTCTATACTATAAATGATATACTCTGTACATGAAAACTGTTTTGCATTTCACTTCATTTACCATTTCAACTAAATTTTACTTTCCTACCTCCTCCTCCGAGTCTAAAAAGTAATATTTTGACATTTTGCGGAGATTCGTAATAATCGTAACTAAGTTTTTACAATTAAAAAAATCCGGTGAGTTTATTCTAGATTAACGAAATGTCAAAAGTAAATTTTCTATTCCAATTTTATGTATTGAAGGTTTGATGAATAACGTATATCTGATATTTTTAGGTTAGATAAACTATCTTAACGAGTTTCCACCTAGACCCACATTTTCGTAACTATTTAAGAAATCAGAATACTAAAGAACCTATGCTTAAATGCATCAGCTATCAGGGGCACGGATATTTCATCTTCTATAGTTTTTCGTTTCTCAACATTTTTAACTGAAAAATCATTTAAGAAGTTATAATGGAAATTGAGACAGATGAAATATTGATCTTCTCAAGAATAATAAATGACTGTTTCAATCTGTCTCCCATATCTCGAAATTAAACAAAGTGAAGTAGTTCTGTTGCGCTGAAAATGAGATGGAAAACGTTGGCGTTATTGCTACTACAGCCTGTCAGATAGCTTACAATTGATTAACTAGAAAGAATCAATTATAAAGACGTTCTCATTTATTAACTCATAAAATGTGGCAAATCCAATTGCGGACGTTAAAATGATTTTTGACTCCTGTATAATTAATCCGCCTCTGGGATGGCTCATGGGCAGCGTACTAGGTTTCCGTGCTGTGGTTTCGGGATTGATTCCCGTTCGAGGCAAAAGTAGAGTTGTAGCTTTCCTTTAAAATCGTCCCAGTTTCTGTAGCTGTGTGACGAAGAAAAACTCAAGCAGGCGGATCTTGCTAGTTACGGTGAAGAGAATACGTCATGTTCGCCTCATGTTGCTCTTATCCCCCAAGCACTGGAATTTAACTAGGCCCAAGCATGCGTTTGCGGCGGCGATGGTGTAAGTTTGCGGCGGTGATGGTGTAATGTTTGCGGTGGCGATGGTGTGTGTTTGCGGCGACGATAGTGTAAGTTTGCGGCGGCGATGGTGTAATGTTTGCGGCGGCGATGGTGTATCGGTTAGCGTATCGGACTGTTATACCCAAGTTTGCAGGTTCGAACCCGATTGAATCCGTGGAGTTTTGAGGGCGAAAAAATTCTTCGTACGCCTTCCTTAGGAGGGGAAGTAAAGCCGGCTGTCCCATGTTAGTAGAGATTTACTGCATGTAAAATATCCTCAAGCCTAAATGATGTCTCTGAGCTAAATTCAAATCGCCTGTTTCTTCGCCCAAGTAATACCTTCTTTCTCCCATGGTTGGTGAAAGGAGCGTAGCGAAATTTGCGGGGTCAGGCGGAAGAGCAGGCCTCATGACCTGAGTCTCTCCACGTAAAATAAGGCACATTCAATTCAATTCAATTCAAAGCATGGGGGACACCGGTAGGTGGCCGGCGAAGTCGGACTACTGACCCAATAACGCCTAATACACACATATAATTAGTTTGATAGCGTGATGAATAAGTAATAATACATTAGGTAAATCTATTCAATGTAACTACAGAAAATAATTTTTGCTCATTTAAAAAGTGCAGTAAATTTACGTTGAAGAGAAGAAATAATGATCAATAAAATATTCGATTTGATCGCCATAAATGACGCTGATGATGATATTGTAAGCCCAGGTGTCGTGGGGAAATATGCCGATTACATGATGTTACTATGCAAAGGAAGGAACTTCGATTCAACCAATAAAGTAATGCAAATTGCAGTAAACTGCATATTCAAATGGTCAATAAAAACTGGTTTCAAATTCTCCACAGACAAATCTGAATGTATGCTGTTTTTCCTAAAAACTAAGCTTCTTCTGCCCAAAATTATTCCTGGACAACAAAGCTATCAAGACTCTCGCACATACTAAAATCTTGAGCCTTATATTTGACCACAGGCTCACATGGCAAGAACAAATTTTCAAAATATACTCTTAATGCAAGAAACGACTTAATATACTAAATGTCTTAATCACAACAACTGAGGGTCAGACAAAAATATCTTACTACTTACATACAAAGCCTTAATAAGAAGTAAAATATATTACGGATCTAGTGTATATAATTCAGCGTGCAATTCAACTCTCACAAAACTGAACACCCTGCACAATTGTGGACTCACAGAATAAGCACCAGGTGCTTCCGCACTAGCCCAACTGGTAGAATCCTCATCAAAGCGGGTGAAACTAACTTTGCATTTCGAAGTCAAACCCTGCCAATGAAATTTGCAATCAAAGTTAAAACATCACTAGACAAGATAATAGGAAATTATCTATCTACTGGAATTAGAAGTGGAAATCAGCAGTGCTCTATACAATTCTATAATAAAGTTGCTACGTTAGTCAGCTCCATCGACATTTGTAGGCCACCTATTGAGAGTCAAAGGATCCCGCTATAAATACCTGGACCATCAACATCATTGAATAAATCTCTGATTGAAGTTCTCCATAATAACCTTAACACAGACGAATGGAAACTAAAATACTATGAAGTCTATGAAAAATACAAAAATAATTATAATATCTTCACTGACGAATGCAATAATTCCATTTTTCTGAATCCATACTGAAGGACCCAATGTCCTTGGTGAAATTCAGTTTTGTGAACATTGCTAGTAAAGAAAACATATTTAACTATGCAATTCTAGAAGCGCTTAAAAAGATAATCCATCACTGTACCGATCATGTCACCATCATCACGAATAAAATTTCAAAGGATAACTTCAAAATAAATGATGAAACACAATCTAAAACGATGGCTCGAATTAAAGCTGCTTTATACAATTAAAGTTCATAGCTTATCAGAAATATTTCTTTTTGTACCTAATCAGCTTTATCGCATTATTGTAAATAAAATCCATAATAATAAAATTAATGCAAAGATAGTTTGATTTTCAAGGAAATAATGTAAGACCTAACCCTAAATATTCCAAGCAAGATGTGATAAGATTCATGATAAGAAGATGATCCAGCAATGGGAGCTGATATGGCGATGTCATAAAACTAGTAATGTTCACTAATCAATTGATTTATTCTTATCACTCAACTCGGACCCGAAGATGGCTGGACGTGAACTTGTAATTACACGAATTAGAACTGGTCATTCTAAAATTACACAAATATGTGCTGGAAAATACCTCACTACCACTATGTGACGTGTCAAGTAAGACCATTAGTTGAACAAATTATTTTGTCTGGTCGCAAATATGAACACATTAGAACTATGTATTTTAACCCAAATGAAATAGAGAAAATCCTGTACTCTGTCCTCTATCAGAACCAGATTGTCAAATTTTGCTACAAAAAAGAGCTAATATGTTATGATCCTATCCTGATGATACTGTATGATTATGTTATGAAAGATAAATTATATGTGATTCTTTACTATGTTATGATCTAAAAGTTATGATACTTATGTTAATGTAATGATATGTAACTCGAGATGATATGTTATGATCCTGTCCTCATGACACTGTATGATTATGTTATTAAGATGAATGATGTGTGATGCCATTCTATAATATGATACTTATGTTAATGTAGAGATGGGTGAAATCATAATTGTCTGTAAACACATGTTATAAATCATTGTAGTCGCTGATGCGTCTAAAAATAAAGAGAAAAAAAATCGAACTCTTAGAGGTCTCCACGGGTTGTAAAGAATATTACCGATTATTTTCATTTTGTTCCCGCCATTTTACAGAAGAAATCGCCAATGGTTTTTAGATAGACGTTCAACGAAGGACACTTCATAAAATATTGAGGGAAAAGTTGATAGAACTTTACTTTTTTGAAATCTAAAGAACTACTTATTTTGTGAAAAATACTAGGAACTTTTGACGCTACAAACTTTTTTAGGTAAAGCTCTCAAATGTTTTTAACTATTTCGTTTGCCTTTTCAAGAAATCATATTTTCTTCGAAATGCATATTTCAGTAGAGTAGTTTCAACATTCGACTTCAACTATCGAACCGAAGTATCGAGTTTGAGATCTCTTGTCTGAGTCATTCGAGAACCACTTCAGGTCGCTAAAGTTCGGAAACTACCATGAGAGCGCTGGAGATACCGTTCGCTGTATTGGGAATTCTCGGAAAGTTTCAAGAAATGACTGGGGCCGTAAATTGAAAATCGACATTATAGCTGTCCTAGTATCAGATTTAAAATTTCTCCTTAAAATGCTTCCCCAAAGAATAACATGATTCATGAAGAATAAACAATATAATTAAAACGGAATCTTATAATTGAAAAAAATTCGTTTTCTTCGGTAAAGGATATTACGCTATTTTGAATGACTTTCAGTGACTGGTTGAATGGGGTCATAAGATTTTGAGATCGGCGACGAGGTCGGCGAAGTAAACAACTGTTGAGGCGTGAGACCAAACTCCTACGTGAACGACGCCTAAGGTTACAATTGTTCTCATGATAGTAGATGTCTGTCCAATCTTGGCGTCCTCCACGCACGAGTGTACATGGATGTCTAATCTTAGAGAAACGTCCCAAAATGAAGAAAATTTAATTGAAATGAATTTCTTATTGGTATATACTACAATAAATTTTCTATTGAAATTGGCGCCTTTTGCAACAAAAACGAAACAACATTATGAATATAATTCTTAACAGAAAAATGACAAACATTTTTCTTAACAGAAAAAATTATTTACACAATATCTAATAATTACAGTTTTAAATGAATTGGTAATTGTCACAGGTGTTGTATGACTATAAATAAATTTAGGAGAGAAATGTTGATCTTTGACATGCAAATCATCCAGTTTTTAAATAAATCAGAACGTCTGTCCGTAAATTGCAGAAATATGTAGTATTATCGATGATTATAGTTTAAATACTCAATAACTGTCGAGTGAACAAAGTCCTTAACGTTGCCTGCAGAACGTCAAGGACAATCATCAAAGAGATATGCCACTATGCATACGTTTCATTCAAATACTCTATTCACACTTCAGAAAGAATATGTATACTTTCTATTCGAGGCCTGAAGTTGTTGTGTAATTTCCTTGGATTACTTCTCAGATGTTATGAATTGTATACAAAGAAGGTCTTAATATATTTTCATTAATGTCATTTTTTTTTCTTGGTTGGGCATTAAGTCAATCGTGTTCACGGCTATACTCCTCTGTTGGGAGGGTCATCTACATTGCAGGCGCGTGCAACTCAAATGTTTGATTCCTCTCACAAACATCGCCCCCATTTCCTAATCCTGTTTTTCTATCTCAAAAGTGCTGTATACGCAAATTCTACTGCCTCCTGAGAATTAGAAATCAGAATTTTTACCAGTCCTCATTGAAAATATTCCTAATAAATGGAAGCGAAGTGAGTAGTTTAGTTTGGTTTATTCGGTGTTGATTCGCTAATAGCGAGATATTTAAACGTTAGTAGTTGAATGGGGACTACAAGCATCTCCAGACCATGTGTGATAACTGCCACATAAAATAGGATTGTTCTATTCTTCTGGAATTTACAATACCTTTCTACAACTTATTTATCTTCCTTCCAAGAAAAGAAAATATGTTGTTTGTGTTAATGTGCTTTAAATAGAACGCATTCTTTGTGAAAATATTTAATCAAAATTAATATGTTTTTCATATATAAATAAAAATAACATAATGTTGTAGTTACCGCCGCAAGGTATTTTATGATAGCCACATAGATAATATTGCATTTGAAACAATTAAAATTCATTTATACGTTTTAGATATTACAAATTACTATTTATTCAAGGAAATTAAATATCTCGAAAAATAAATTACAAAACGACAATAATTGTTAATAATATTAGATAGAAAAGAGTGGAGATGCTAGGCAACTCCACGCGACTATTAATGGCACGAAACGGCACGCGACATCACAGGTTTCATGGAAATTTTTAAAAAAATACGGCCTATAATATTAGTTACATTATCTACACAAGTACTTTGAATCAACAATTATGATTCTTATCAAAATTCGGAAGGCAACTCATCGATCTAAAATAAACTAAATTTATAGAAGTCCCAAGCAAGTTAATCGCAGTCGAACAGTCAAAGATAAAGCCGTGCCATTAAACTACCACAAAAATTCAGGTTTCTTTAATAGCCTCTCGGCGAACTAAAATCCTAAAGAGTTGGATCAAAATCGGAATAAATTTTAAACTGACAAAAATCACTATCTCCCAGTCATGTTAACACTCATATATATTCATTTCAAAACTATATAATGAAGACCCAGTATTTATTTCCAAACGTGTAAATAATACAATAAAATACTATACAGTACATAATACCCACACTGTTAACACTTTGGTTTGGTCAATGTTAGTTACTATATACAAACATATCGTGATGTGAGGTTTTGCACCGCTTCTCACATACCTACATCACCAGTTCGTGAAAGGACGTAACGACAGCTTTCCTGAATTCTTCGACGCTGTGAAATCTTCTGCCTTCCAAAAATACTTTCAATTGCATAAAAAGTGAAAATCAGATGAAGCCAAATCTGGGCTATTGGATGGATAGTAGAAAATTTCTCAGTCAAATCTTTCAAGACATAGTTTTTTTACAACATGAGGTCTGGCATTGTTGTGGAGAAGCAGGAAGTCAGATAACATCTATCCTCGCTGTCGATTTTGAATTACCCTTCGCAATTTCTTCTTTGTCTCACAACATGAATTAGAATTATTGGTGCCTACTCGAGGCATGAAATCAATCAGCAATAGAGAATTTTGGCCACCCACCCTACATCCTAGATTTTTTTTTAATTTGTACATTTTTACGCTTTTGAAAGATTTCGGAAGGCAAAGGGTTTTAGAGTGACGAATTCTTCAAAACAGTTGCCACTACTTTCTTCCACAAACGAGCGGCAGAGGTGTATGAGAGAGGGATACAAAACCTCGTTCCACGATATGAGAAGTACTTGAGTGAATATGAATTTACGGGGAAACGAATGTGTATGTATGTGATTGTACAGTAAAAATATCGTCCAATATTTTTCATTATTTGCCATTTATTCGACAACAGGTGGGACTTTGCGAACGGCAAGCGTATTGTCTGAAGCAATATTTCAATATCGCTTTCATAGATTAACATAAATTCAGTCAGTATCCTCAAACAAATGTCGTGCTGACGGTATTCTTCAAATCATTAAGCCATTGATTTTGGCAGCTGAGCAGTAGGAATTGCTATTATTGTGATATTTGTTGTGAAAGAATTGAAAATGTTAAGAAATTGCGGAAATATGATGTTCTAGAAAAGAAGAAAAATCATACGTACGTTATTTTTATCGTGATCTTAATCAGAGAAGGTTTAAATTAATTAAATAATCATACCCGAGTGTATCAAAATTCCAACATTTTAAGTAGGGACGAACTTTTAAGTTCCTTGGCAGTTCACTCCCAACTTGCAATTACACCTGTTTGATAATTACGAACGTCGAGGGATATCTGGAACTTTGTTGATTAACGTAGTCTCCGAAACCAATATACTCGTACATTTCCATCCAAATTTAATATAGTAGGTATGATGTGTTTCTAAGATCATCTCAACATTCTGGCAGTGCACTGAATGAAACATATTATAAGGGCTCCTACCAACCACTCCAACTGACACTCAAACATTGTCGACGTCTCTTCAAAGCTTAAAATACTCACTTCAAAACCAATTAGTATCTTCCATTGCAGTTAGACTTAATTTTTATTGACTGTAATCTGTATAACAGAAATATTCCCAAACACAAGGAAATTCGCCGCTTATAAATTGGCCGAATTTTCAATAAACTAACCTCGCCTCTCGAAAATACGCAAAGGTTCTGAAATAACTCACAGCAGCTTCGCTAATGTATCGGTAGAGTAAAAAATTGATCAAAATGAGCTAAGGAAAATTCAATCATGTGGCGATTCGAGACCAATCGGGTAATTTCTTTACAATATACAAGTTTAATTGTTTATCATTCTACGCACTGATAACTGACCTTGAAAAATGCAAGATATTTTGAATGATACTTAAAAAACTAAAGGGTGGCTTCTGAACATACAAAATGTACAGAATGAAAATATCTGAAAGTACAAAATGTTGGTCTTAAATTGACTCATATCTGATCACTAATTCACACCAACATTAAGAAAAGCTGTTTCTGTTTATAGGAAAAAGCAAAATTTAGAAAATATTGCTTTTAAAAAGCTTAAATTTTTGCAAACGTGTAAAACGTAACCCCGAACTAGGTACTGATCGAACGGTTTTCAAGAAAAGTTCAAATTTAATTAATCTCTTAAGCAATTCAACACTAATAACTAAACGGAATGCCAACAAAAAGTTAATCGGTTCGGCTTCAATGCCCTGGAATGACTACATGGTGAGTACGTCAATTCCAATATATATTTACGCAATTTAACTGCATAAAAAGGCAATACCTTAGAGAAATAAAAATCAGATTAGATTCTTCGGATGCATGTGTTTGGTTTATCTAATTACTTAGAATTGATTCAAAATCTTGAATAAGGAAATCAGGTCTCAATATAATGAAGAATTTTAAGTAAGAAAAAAATCAAATTCTTCATTTCTTTTCAATCAATTTTACAATCAAGTTATTAATTATTCATAGGATGGAAATTAAAGGATCCAAATATCTCAAGTAGGGCTTACCGATTGTGCTTTCAGAGACGCAAGAGACGGCAACAGTGACGAGTGGAGGTCAACTGCACTCCGTCAATTGCCGTGGATGATCTCCTGGTAAACTCACAGTCAAATGATGGAAATATTTCTTGCGATCCTCTGACGTATCGATCCAATCGCAATAGAAGTTTAAACTTTTATTATTCACTTGTGAAACACTTAGAAAAATGACACAATATAACACAGACACTTCACGTAATACACCGAACAACACAGACACATCGACAACAAAAGCTATATTATGATTTGAGTTTGCGGAAAGTTACGATCAGCTATTTTTTTACGATAGCACTATATTTCTAAAGTCACACTTAACATGGGTCTTTTCGTGCTCTTGGCGTACACTCCACAACACACAAGTCGTGTCCTTAGAGTTCGTAATGCCAAGTAACGGCGAAGGCGCGCGGCGAGGTGAAGCCGGCTCAGCGGCCTGGGGTCATTTGTCTTGGGCGAATCGCCCGCGGGCGGTCGGCCTCCTCGCCCCTGCCCTGAGGCCTCGGGCCCTTGGCTGGGCCTCCGCAGAGGGCGGATGGCAGGCGGCGACTGCGGCGGCGGCGGCGGAGGCCGCACGCGCGAGACTCCCGCCCGGCGACGCCGCGCACGCGCTGTCGGGGTGCGCTCGCCCGCGCACGCTCTTCGCCCCGCCCGCGCCCCGCCCCTCGCACTCACACTGCCCCGCTGCGGGCGGCGCCGGGAGCCTGCGGGGAGTAGAGAATGGCTAGCGCTTCTGCCTTGCCCCCCTGTGGCCCGCGTTCGATCCTCGGTCAGCTCGTGAGGAATTTGTAACAGACACAGTGAAAGAGAGGTTTTCTCAGGGTTCTCCCGTTTCCCTTTCCTCCCAATTTAACATTTTTTCCATTACCACCATCGCTACAATCTGGGAGGAAGTGCTCGCTCGTGAGAGTGTGCTCGCCCGCGCCCCGCCCCCTCGCACTCACACTGCCCCGCTGCCGGCGGCGCCGGGAGCCTGCGGGGAGTAGGGAATGGCTGGCGCTTCTGCCTTGCCCCCCTGTGGCCCGCGTTCGATCCTCGGTCAGCTCATGAGGAATTTGTAACAGACACGGTGAAAGAGAGGTTTTCTCAGGGTTCTCCCGTTTCCTTTTCCTTCCACTTTAACATTTTCTCCATTATCACTATCGCTACAATCTGGAGGGAGGTGCTCGCTCGTGGAGGTGCGCTCGCTCGCGCACGCTCTTTGCCCCGGCCGCGCCCCGCCCCCTTCCATTCACACTGTCCGTCCGCCGGGGACGCCGAGAGGCTGCGGGGCCCAGGGGGCGTGAGGGAATGGCTACCGCATCCTCCTTGCACAGCTGAGGTCCGAGTTCGATCCTCGGTCAGTTCGTGGGGAATTTCTAATAGTCACTATAAAAGAGAAGTTTTCTCTGGGTTCTCCCCTTTCCTTTTCCTCCCATTTTACCATTTTCTTCATTATCACTATCGCCACCATCTGGCGGAGGTGCACGCTGGGGTGGGTGTGTCCGCCCGCGCACGCTCTTCGCCCCCGTTACTTACTTACAGAAACGATGTGGCGTCACGGGTTATAATCGGCAATGAAAAATAATTTTCTACCATTAGAGCAAACAATTAGCTTCAAACTTGTAGTATAAGAGCACAGTAAAATAATGACACCTCAAATTCAATATGGCGTACAGTTTGAGATGCCACATCGGTAGGGCATACCACGCCTTCACCACACTTGGCACACTTCACCACACTAACGAACAATATACAACAAGAATTAGCTGCGTAGTCATTTCCCAATAGCATAATTTTTTTCGACACATTACAAAAGTTTTGCAGTGCGGCGCCCACACCTACAGTCGCCATACTTGCATTTACTTGTTCATCATAACCAGGGTTGGGCAGTTTTTAAATACTTGTATTTTAAATACGTACACTAAATACTTTATTTGAAATACGTATTTTAAATACATTTTGTATTTGAATAACTGTATTTTCAAGCTTTTAGGATATGTATTTTAGAGATGTATTTAAATACATAAAATAGGTGTATTTAAAAAAGTAAATACTTAAAATACAGATGAAGTGAACGAGGATAGTTTCTTTCTGTTTCATTCTGCTGGTGAATGAACCTCAATTATACAAAAATAAAAGACCCTTTCAGCTGTTGAATTTGAATTCTATTCATTTTTAAATTTTAAATCGAAATCATTAAAAATGCTGGACAATTATCCGACAACAAAAAATATTTTACTTCATATAAGTAGTCCCGACATTCCCCTTTGTGCCTATTTCATTTCTTTGAATATAGGTACTTTTAGACAACTGACCCCAGTATCAATGTTTACTTCAGAATAGCTTTTGTGAGGGTTTTATAATACTTATTTTAGGGATTATTGCCCAATCGATCGTTAAGAGTCTATAAGTGCCTATATTGAATTTTACGCATGTTAAATATATTTTTGTTTAGTATATTTTGTTTTCTACAATAATTGTTTGAGAAATTACTGATGGGTAATTTTTTTACCAAACAAGTAACAACCGCGAAAAATCTGCCAAGGCGTTCTCCGATCGAGAAGCTCTATGCCCTGTGTGTTCTTGCCTGTAACGCGTGGAGCAGGGACAACGCTTCGAGACGTATGAGAATTTGACCTTATCTACACCGTCGTAGCCAGTCAGGGCGCTCCAGAGAACAGGAAATTGCTCTCGTCTTTCCCATCTTCGCAAGGATTAGTGAGCTATCTGTTCCTTACCAAGAACACAACTGACTTCAAAAATAGCGCTCCCGGCATCTTTCGCTTAAAAGGTGGAATTACACAAGATGGGCAGATTTTCTTGGATAATTTTGTATTGGTTTTGAAGTTTTGTGCATGGCAGATCAGTAAATTTGCTGTTCGTGTTAAGCATGCCACAATGCTACAATGCCAAAAGAGAAAATTTCAAGAAGTGCCTTGCTAAAAGTTTGGATTTATGGAGAAGATTAACGGCGAACTGGGTATGTATTTTTTATCCAGTGTTGTGAAAAGGTGGTAAACTAGACAAAAAATTCTTACAACATAAAAACAATGCAAGCCATGCAATAAATGCGAAAAAAGTGAGAAAAACTATTCAAACCTTCAGCAAGTACGAATCAAAAGATGAAGACAAGAAGGAATTTCAATACATGCCGCCAACATTCCATTTTCAAAACTTCAAAATCCCAAATTTAATCAGTTTAATCAACAAAATATACAAAATATAAAATTCTTCACGAGCCAACACTTAGGAAATATTATTTAACTTCGCAATATGTTTTGACAATCAAAAGAATTCGATTAATTTTTAGAAAATTGTGTGAATCATTTTATGCAGTACGTATTACGTATAAATTTTAATACTATTTAACCATAATGCCCATTTCCCTGCCTATTTTGGAGTTTTTAAGTGCCTATTTGTCTGCCTATTTTCGCCCCTTTTAGTGCCTACATGTCTGAGCTCTACTTTGCATTTACACTACTAGCTTACGTCCATCCGTGCCTGTTGAACGAAAGTTTTCCTTTGCGGGTTTTATACATTCGTCAAATAGGGGTTTATTGTTTGATGATTTGTTTGAAAAACTACACACTTTAAAGGGAAATTCCGCTTATATGAGTTATACTTATAAGTTAAGTTCAGAAATTTATGACTCAATGAGTAATTTATGGTAATTGAAAATTCAATTACAATAAATTGTTGCACTAAATAAGTAATAATAAAAAATATTATATTTACTGTTTTTTGAGTATTTGAAGTATTTTAAACACATATGTGTTTAGCTATTCAAAACGTAATGTAATTTGAGTATATATTTAAAAATACATATTTACGAAGTATTTTGGCGAAATATTTAAATACTAAATTTAAAGTATTTTGCCTAACCCTGCTCATAACACTGGCTAACTTCTCAAAAAGTTTTAGCTTTGAGCTTATCTTACTTGTTTTTTGTTTTTGTTTTTTTGCTGGCTCTCGGTCTACTGGTATAGAGAAAGTTACGCAATGCTGTGGAAAATCCATTTCGAGATTTCAATGAAAAAACACATTTTGGGGTCTCCTGATACCGAAAAAATGTTTTTAAATCGTCTGTCCGTCCGTCTGTGAACACCGCTAGCGCCTAAACCATGAGTACAATCTTTTCCAAATTGAATAAAAGTCTGTCGATCTGGTTCTAGTTGAATCTTTGGGATTTTGGAAAACATTCTCAAATATTTGAGAGTACTTCACATAAAGCCCCCCGCACATTTTCAAAATTTTCTCAATAACCGCTCAAACTTTTTTCTGTAAATTTCTTGTAAGAATAGAGTAAAATAAGATTATAAAGGTGGCATAAATCCGATTTTAAAGGTTCACTCTAAAGTTTCGAAAATTGCAAAAGTTTGAATTTTTCCGGCGTCTTCCTACAACTATAAAATTGAAGATAGAGATTTTTCCTTCAAAGGAAATTTGTT
>BLKR01006497.1:36034-56165 GCA_011170035.1 Teleogryllus occipitalis
AACCTATTTACGACTCAACTGGTTCAAAATTTCGACTCAAATATAGTTAGTCAACCTGTCTTTTCTACAATATTTAAAATATGGTGTATTGACTTGTGTTACACGGTTAAAATTCATTTGTTGAATTAATGTTCAATGATGTATTGCTTGTAGTATGTAATATTTGAGAGTCTTAATGTTATTTTGAAAGTGGGTAATTTGTTTTGTTGCATTTGTTTGTATGCCTGGCTCTGAAAATTTGGTCATTGACCACCCCAGCTTAAACTGCATTGTAGTACAATTTCCAATTTAGCTACATATGGACGCCTACTTTAAATTGCAAGAACGCTGTCAATAATAAACAGGTATTATACTCTTCAAATAATCTTCAACACATGTTTCAATTTAACTTGTTCTACTTGCAACTAACACTGCAAGTTACTGCTAATAAAACATATTTTGTGAAACGAGCAAATGGTGTAAACGAGGAGTAATAGTTAATAGTCATCACTAACAGCCCAGAAAGTAGATGTGGAACCATTGTATAATCACGATTGTTACTAATGGAATCGGACATTTCATTTATCACAGGGAACACAAAACAAAAGAGTTCCATCGGTAATACATTACCGTTACTTACGATATGATTCGAAATATGATACTAATGCAAATTATGAGCAAACTATTACCATTAAAATGTCATTTATTCTGTGAATAATAATTAAGATAAAATTCATTACAAAACAAATGATGGATATTAAACCAAGTTATTAATAAATTCCCTTCACAAAATCTGCTTGACTATTTTTTTTCCTTGCGTTTGTGTAAGTATTCAAACGTGGTAGATCTACTTCACATCAAATATCATTGGCGACACAACTTAACTTGCTGTTTTAGAAAAAAACGAGTGAGAACCCGTCAAAATTTGACGGTGAGATCTGAGATAAATTTAAAATACTGTGCCCAGACTAATGTTCACAATATGTTGCACTGTTTGGATCTTCAGGGTATAACGAAGATATTCTGTGATGTGGAGTTTCCAACATTTTGAATACGTAATGGCCTATGACCTGGTGGCAATGCAATATCGGCACGAAATGACACAAAAGAAAAAGTACTATTATACTGACAGATATTATTTCTGAAGTTTTTTGATGTGTCATCATCTGCTATAAACAACTTTGATTTCTTCTAGCATATTGCTCGAAGGTAAAAGTATTTTCCCATTTAAACAACACAGAGTAAACTCGTTTGAAGAATTTCTCTCACATGGGAAGTACAAAGCAGAACAAAACTGGCATTTCATAGACAACGACCCAACAAAAAATGAAGTGACCTCACTAACACGACACCTACTTTGACTTTCTTTTTTCCCTGCGTCCACTTAATGTATGTTTGCGTCTTTTGGGGCGTGAGGGCAACGATTCGGAATTCGACATAACCTGTAAACAAATTCACTAAAGTATTACAACCGAGCAAACCCCACTGTGCGAATGTTCTCTACAAAATACACCACAGAAGCAAATACATGCAAACTGTCAACACCACAATGCAATTATTACACTGAAACAAAACCTTGACGAATTGTAAACAAATCTCAACAATCAAAACAAAACATCAAGCAGCGTGGACTTACAGTTATGGACTCATGTATATCGATTTTGAAACTACCACCCTTTGAAAGAAAACAATTGACTATTGATAAGCATACTATTAAAGAATAATTTAATTAATTAATTTACACCGTAAATGTTGGTGAATCAACACAAACGATATCTGATAACACATCTAGGGATCATATTCTTTCATTTAAAAGAAAAAATACAACAATCGGTTCAGTAGAAGCTCTAAACGAAGCCATGGTAAAATACCTTATTTTTTTAAATATATAGATAATTTTGATAATACACAGGATCACGCGAACATGTGAACCGTAACTTACTTCGACCTATTTATATATTCAAACTGAATATCGTATAATGATACTTACGTTGTAAATAACATATGCTATTATATTCTGCAACATTACACGGATACGCCATATAGCAGTTGTTACAAAAAATCCAAACTTAAAACAATATTAACAAAATATTACTCTTACTCCCTCATTGTTGTTTTGCATCTTGTATTTTTCTATCTCTCTTCTTTAATGCATGTATGGCTATTGACTTCCTGAAAAATATTAACTTAATTCATAAAATTAAACAGGATTTGATCTTCCTACATTATTTCTTTTTTTTTTTTTGTACAGGATTCCGTATTGGTTACTTTCCTGTTGTGGCAAATCGGCACTCTTGACTTTCACTCCCGGTTCGTTCCATCTCTATCTTGCTATTTTTGCACACAAAAATGTCCGTGTTTATACGCGCACTCATATTTCCAAATTTACTTCCGAAAATTCCCTAATAACTTTAGTCAAACATTCTTCCTAATTTATCACGCAACCATATGCGTTGACAACTATTGAGTAAAAATTATAACTCCCGACTTCATTTCATCAATAACGAAAAAGTCACCCTGCCTCCTTTTTACCTCGGACCATTTTCCAATCTACGCCTCGTCTCCTTTTACTTTCTCATATACGTACGTATATACGGAGAAATATATGTAGTATAGAGAAAGTTATGTAATGCTGCGCGAAAAAATGGCGGATTTTCGGCGGAAAAAAATTCATTGCCAGTCTCTGGTGGCGAAAACTTGCATTAAACCAATTGATAAATTAAGAGAAAAAACATCCTCTAACACGTGGTGTAGCTAAAATCCCTGTTTTGTGGGTCCTTAATGCCGGAAAACCAATTGGAGACAAAACGTCCGTCTGCCTGTTTGTCCGTCTGTCTGTCTCCGTCTGTCTGTGAACACTACTGGCACCTAAACCACACGTACGATCTTTTTCAAATTGAAGAATCCCCAACTGATCTAATTCTAGTTGAAGCTTTGAAATTTTGAGAAAGATTTCTTAAAATTTGGGGGTATTTCACATGAAACCTCCCGGACACTTTTCTAAATTTTCTCAAAAACCGCTCTAAATTTCTTCTTTAAATTTTTTGTAAGAATAGAGTAAAATACACTTATAAAAGTGTCATAGGTCCGATATTCGCTGTTAACTCAGAATTTTAGAAAATTGCAAACGTTTGAATTTTTTTCGGCGTCTTCCTACTACTACAAAATTGAAGAGAGAGATTTATATTTCAAATGAAATTTGTGGTGCATAAATAGTTCTTTGAATAAGGTCATGTACATTGTCTCGGAAATTTTAATAGTTTTCATGCAATAATGCATGCAATATTTGCAATTTTAAAAAATAACAA
The DNA here is from genome assembly GCA_011170035.1 of Teleogryllus occipitalis. Classification (NCBI taxonomy): domain Eukaryota; kingdom Metazoa; phylum Arthropoda; class Insecta; order Orthoptera; family Gryllidae; genus Teleogryllus; species Teleogryllus occipitalis. The sequence goes on from BLKR01006497.1 coordinate 39,322, forward strand.
AAACAAGATTTTCTCAAAAACGGCTCCAATTTTTTTCTTTAACTTTTTGGTAGGGTTAGTGACAAACAAACCCTATATCATGACATAAACGCCATATTGATCTATTCTTCTGTTCTTTCAAAAATTTTAAATATGGAATTTTTTGACCTGTCTCTCACGTCGGTAATATTTGCATTAATGGCAATTTCTTGACATTATTATATTTATGAATACATGTGCTTTAAATAATGTCAAAGAAAGTTTCGAAAGTCGAGAACTCAACCGTTTTCTGTACAAATGAGCTCCAATATTCGCATTTTCACAAACGCTCAAACGCCATTTTCTCAAAAATGGCTCCAATTTTTTCTTCAAATTTTTCTCATAGATAGTGCTATATGCACTGTTTAATATGGCAAGTTCATTTGTATTTTCAAAAATTACACAAATGTATGTTTTTTTAAATACCTCTCAATGCGTAAATATGGACATTTTCATTGATTTGTATGCATTATTACAATTTTGAGTAGAAGTGCTTCAAATGATTTTAAATGAACTTTTTTCAAAAACCCAATAGATTCCTGTGTAAAGGGGTTTCAAGTTTCGCATTAACAGGAATACTTATTCGCCATTTTCTTAAAAAACGCTTACAATTTGTCAATGAAAATTTCTATTTAGGATGAGTTTTTACTCTTCTTTAATATTATAATAATATTTCGGTTGTATAAGTAGGAATGCAAAAAGTTGAGAAAATGTCAAAAAATGTACTTCGGCATTTGTGATAGATGACAGCTGGCCAGAGAATGGAGCAAAACCGTAAAGTCAGACCACACCAAAGAAATTAGAAAACTATACTACGAGAAAGTCTTGGATGCCACACGTAAATTCGGAATACAATTACTTGTGGTTGAAGGAAGCTTATTGGCATCATTAAGTAGTTTTAAAATCGATTGAAACTGGTTCTAGTAGAAAAAGAATTCAAATAAAGGAAGAAGAGAAAATACTACAGCAAAAATTAGCCTATCATAACTAAATTTGGTAGATCGGGAGAATAGCTACCCCCCTGCTCCAAAGCCCCCTGTACGTATAAATCTCCGTAGCAACGTACTCTCATTAAGTGAACTGATTATTCCTAATTTTCACGCTACAAATTTAATTTTATAACCCACACAATTCTTTAACCAACGCATTTTTTTTTCACCAAGTGGTCCGCGACGTGCTACCGCACGTCGCTACCCGACGGATCCAACGTGCTACGTTCGCGAGGGCCTTCCGGCCCTCGCTCTCGAGACCTGGTTCGCGCCTCCGCTGTCGCTGCGGCGCTCACGTTGTTTTATATACCTCCCTCACATTTAAGAGAATTTATTTTAAAGGGAACACTCACTTTTAAGAAAATTTCTTTTAGAGGGAATAGTAAATAAATAGACATTAAAAAATGTCATTTCCTACTAAGAAAATTAAAAAAAAAATGTATGTGACTTAATGTAACCTTGGCATAAGGGGGTAGCTATTCTCCCGATTAGCCCTAAATTTAAGTCTTACTTCTCGGCATAATGTTATGCGTACACAACACACGGACGCCAAGAATCACCAATAACCTCGAACTAGTAAACAGCTGTTTGTTAAAGCAGTGCGCAGAGCCGCCATATTGCTTATTTGTAGAATATATAAGCACTTGTAGAACCGCTTCAGGACCCATAGAAAGATTTACAAGTTCCATAAGTCATATTGATTGTTCTAGAAACACTTTTTGCCGCAATAGAATATTTTATAGAACCAATACACTTGTGGATTCCATATCGAACGTTTATGCAACTGGCGCTACGTCAGGCGGATTGCAAACGTTCTTTTGTCCGCGGCTTTGTTTATTTAAGTCCGCTACTATAACAATCCGTCCGCGCTGACTCCATTCCCTACGTACGCATATATTAAAGTAAAATAACATAATATTTAATGTTTAAATTGACACGGAGGGTTCTGTATCATTACAATACAATGAAAACGCTTTTCTCATTCTGACGAATAAAAGAGGTGCTTGTAGAAAGCCAATCCTAGCTCATAACCTCGAAATCTCAGACATTATGTTACCCACTTGTCGCAAGCTCGTAGATCTTTGGGGTTCCCTCGATACGCCGCATCTTCGCTTTGTTTCTTCCTTCCTTCATTGCCTCCAACAACCGCAGTTTACAGTTACGGCTTTCTTCGAGTTGCTGATCACAACAAATGACGCCCACGCCCTTTCAGGCAGACTGCCAACATTCCTTCCAACATCCAGACAAGCAAGGCCCCAATGCGAGCGGGAAACTTTTGAATGCCTGCCGCCGAAAGAACTGTTAGATTTGTTACTACGCGCAGCGTGCTCCGAGAGTAAAGACTTCAAAACTTGCGAGACCAACACCTGCAGCAGCTCCGTGCAAATCGTCTTTCGTCGAAACGGCACGGTTCACGCGACCTGAAAGAGAAATATATACAAGGGTGCAAAAAACTTCAGAAGAGTTCCTCTGTATGCTGCAAAGTTTCTGGCGATACCGAAAACGTGCGCTTTCCTGGAAAGATACATATCGTGTTGATTCGCTTTGAGAATAAATGTCATGTTGTGCAATAAAAATGATAGGGTTATTTAAAAAAAGTTGTTTTTGCGGAAAATAAATAAAATGAAGTGAATAAGGGCATACACTTTCTGAACGCGAATTTATTCATTTTAGAAATGAGTTGTGCATACAAGAACCTCTTATTTACACTCGGTTAATTATTTAATTATCTTGTTTCCGGGAAAGACACCATTAGTCCCGTAAGTGTAGCGCATGTTATATGCCGGGAGGTAGGGGTGATCTAGCCTCGCTTGAACACAGCAGACGGCCTTCAGATTCATGTCGGTTTGCCTCCTCGCGGTATCTTTGCCAGCTTTAAGCTCCCAACCATGTGTGAAATTGTAGTCCATGAAATTGTATATTATGTTACACAGTAAACCCTCGTTAGCACAAACTATCTTAACACGATTTTCGACGTAGCACGAACAAAGCTTCACAGAAGCGGTAGCTCAGTGCATCAACTGATGTCACTGAAGCGCCTCTGACTGGGAGGTCCTTGGTTCGAGTCCCGACAGCGGCAGGATTTTTCGACACATGCTTTTCAGCTAGGTCGAATTCAGTCGCTGTCTATAGGAGAATTGACTAGAGACTGACTGCTCTGATCGGTAGTTTTCCGTTGTTTCTGCGATCAACACCTGGCGAATGCCGGAGCAGTACCCTACCAAACGGACCACGGACCGCGCGCGATCATTCCTTCCTCTTTCTTGTCCTATCCTATCCCCTTACACACACACTTTCACTAACATGCACCACATTACCACATATTCCGGGAGACCGGTCGGGAGCTTAGAGCTTGTCCCGGCTGGGGCGGTGCCCAGCTGGTGGGAGAGTCCTGGTTAGGGGGAAAGCCCACTAACCGACGGTGAATCGACGCTGGTACTCGCCATCCAGCGGGGGAAGATCACCGCCATCTCCCGAGAAAATGCATGCACTACACTTACGGGACCGATGACTAAAGTAGTTGACACGCCGGGAAACACGAATCAATCAAAGAAAGGTCGGAACAGGTCGAAACTTCGGGCCGGAAAGGGATTACGGTAATACGGACATTTATAATGCTCGGATAACAGGATTTTTTATAACACGTACTCCGATAATTGCGATCACTTGGAATTCGTTTTAATGAAGGTTTACTATATATGTATTAGTGTGTATATGTAAGAGGAGTGTAGGACATAAGGTTGAGAAAGAAAGCATCCCGCGCGAACCGTGGCCCGTTTGTTAGGGTACTACTCCGGCTTTCGCCTAGTATTGATCGGGGAAACCACGGAAAACTACAGATCAGAGCATCCGGTCGGTAGAATTCTCCTCTAGACAGCGGCTGTATTTGACCAAGCTAGCTAGTGTCAAAAATCCGCCGTGTCGGGACTCGAACCCTATCAGTGCCTGTCATAAACGCTGTAATGGTAACAGCTGTTCCTGGATCATCACATCCGGCTTATTCCTTTTCACCCGACTCTGCCGCAGAGGGATCTCCCGGGGCGTCCGCGGTATCGAAACTCCCAGGTCCACCCACCTAGCAGAGAACTCGAATTATTTCCCTAACCGCACGCCGAAGTAGCCCTTGGGCCCAAATCAGTCATTGACATACATTGAATCTACTACATTACACAATCATTGCCCGACATAAACATCGGCCCATCTCGGTGTTGTACGTACATTTTCAATTTTAGGGAACCATTTAATCAATGCGCATGATATATTATAACACAATAGTGGTTGATTAGATCTAAAGATTTAACGTCAAAGGTTTAGAGCTGATACATGAGAAACTGGAAATGTCCCTTTTGTCGCTCTCATTGTTTGCACATAAATACGTAGATATAAGAGAACTGTGAATTAAGTAGGTTCGAACCTTCACTTTTCGAATTTCATAACTTTTAATCAAAACGTACTCAATTTGAGTCGTCTTCATACTTGACACTATTTTCCATTTAATTAATCATTTAATTAATAGGTCACGTTCTCTCTCGGGTAAGATTTCCTATGGCAAAACAGGTATTTCTCTAGTGTTTTACTCTTGCTCCAAAGATTACATTCTCTCGCTTGAGGAGACGTCTGTTGGATTTGCAAGAGAAACCAAGAGAGTTACAATTGCTGAGAGAAATTGAGCTACTTGAAGGCAGATAAGTGTGAATCTTCCACTTTAGTGATTCCTTTCACTTTTGTAGATCACAATTTGCAATTATTTTTGCACTTGCCTTTTGCGATTCAAACCCTCGTGCCAATCTCTTTGAAATCAATTGCTTTTGAATTGTTCTTTGATTTCTCTCAAAACAAGGAGTTTGAGAGAACCAGGTCCAGAGGTATAAACGCAAATCAAAGCACATTAAGGTTTTAGAAATTTGCGGATTCGGTGGTGTAACGGTCAGCGTACCGGACTGTTGTACCCGAGTTTGCGGGTTCAATCCCGATCGAAGCCGTGGATTTTTAAGGGCGAAAAAATCTTTCGTACGCCTTCCTTCGGAGGGGAAGTAAAGCCGGCTGTCCCATGTTAGTAGAATTACTGCATGTAAAAGATCCTCAAGCCTAAAAGAAGCCTATGAGCAAAATTGAAATCCGCCTGTTTCGTCGCCCAAGATCCTTTCCAATCCAAGATCCTCCTTTCTCCGCTAGGTGGTGAAAGGAGCGTAGCGAAATTTGCGTGGTTAGACGGAAGAGCGGGCCTGATGGCCCGAGTCTCGCCACGTAAAATAAGACATTAACTAACTAACTAACTTAGAAATTTATTTGTATCGTTACTTTATTATATAACTTTCTATGGCTAAGGATGGAAAAGTCAGGCATCTGTATTTTATTTTTTATTGTAAAGCGACGGGCCACGCGTGACAATTTTCGCCATGCAAAATAAAATTTGACTTCACAATTGTAAACCGCTAAACGCGCCAGGAGTTGTGCAGTTTGGTCCCCGAGAAGGCGCTTTATGACAAATCGGATTACAGGGGGGGGGGAGTCTACCGTCAGCCTATCGGACAAAAGTGTCTGCGTTCACCACATCTGTAAGCCAGGTGTCCGGGTAGCCACATTACTGAGGACGCTACTCTCACCGGAACGTAGGACCCAAAAGTTCAAAACTCTAATTTTGACAAAAGGATCCTGTACAAAGAGAGGTGCGAAAAACCTTGGGAGATATTGCGGTAGCAGACTGAACAGGTAGGTCCCTTCTCTGTACAAGGGAATGTTGCGCCGCACCGGGTTGGGGGAGGGGATGGATGGCGTTGGTTTAAGAAGACAACATTTTGAATGAAAACACGGTGAAACTATAATAATTAACATTGCACATATTATTTATTTACTAAAATGTGAATACAAAAGTTACAAATGAAAATTGATTATGACTGAATGAATTATTTATGCAAATGAAATTAAATTGGAACTTGAAAATTAATCTAGATGAAAGCGTTTTAAATAATGTGCCTCTTATTCTGGTGACTCGTAATTGTTCAGTTCCTGGCATGTAAATTCACAGGTTTGCACGAAAGGCGAAAGTGAAACTTACACCTTGCAGACGCAGGTGATGTGAAGTGTAAACCTCCGCGTTGCACAGTCGGGGCGATGTCGAAATGCTCGCTCCCACAGGGTGCAGCAATGGCAGGGTGCATATGCAGCGCCGAAACGGGACCGCAGCACCGGATACGGGCTCACAAGCGGCAGCAAATGGAAGGCAGCGGCTCACGTGGCCAGCTTCCTACAGTCGGCTGGAACGATAAATGTCGTACAATATGTACCGACGTAGAGTCGGTTTGCAAGATTAGTGCAGTCCTCAAGCACAGACTTAAGATTGCTGAAGGCAATATATAGTTTCATGGAGTTTAAAGGAAAGCGTAACTGTGCACCTGTATAACGAAGTCTGCCGATCGAAAAGTCGCCGAAGGCAGCAGTCCTTCGTCGATGATAACTCACGAAGACTTGTAATGAATGAAAGCTCGTCTGCTTGCGGGTCAATCCATTTTAAATGCTCCAGAATTTAATAAATTGGTCGCTCGACCATCTTGAAAAAAAATCGTATTTTGTACATAAATTTCCTTATATTTTGGCTGTTCAAAAATATCTAGGATTTTTTTATTCTATCTAGTTTACAAAAGGCGGCCATTTTTGTTTTACGCCGTGCGCCATTTTTCGCGTTTGTAGAGGTTTATTCTTTTCAACATTACTCAGTTCTGGGTTGCTGTAGCATTCTAGAATAAAACACATTGGATTCAGTATACTATCGCCTACAAATTAAAATATTATTTACCTACCTTATATGTTTTTATTTGAGAAATATTTGCAACTAAATCTGTGGAACGCACATGAACCATACTTGATTTTCAGAGAGTGATTTCTCAAAGAAGGAAGAGTATCTCAGCCTTAATTTTTACTGTGCTTTTACACATAACAATATAGTTACTTTTTGTAAAATATCATTGATAAGTAACGTACCCCTTGAAAGTTACGCCGTCTTAAATATTGCTATTTTCGATTTTTTCCAAATTTTCAACTGTAATATCTCTGTTGGAATACTAGATAAAAATCTGAAAATTGCACACATAGTAGTTCGCTATAATACCAAACTTCATTAAAAATGTGAACTTTTAGATTTAACTCAGTGTTTTTTTAATTGTAAACTTTCGCAAAAAAGTCGGGCGAGCTACCAGTGCTGGACCACTTACAATGGATTGACCCTTGTCGAACTGCCGAAGGCAGCGTAGTTATTCGTAGAAAAATTCAGAAGACTGAGCCGAGTCAGGGGAGGAGCTTGTATGCTCATAAGCAGAGAGTTTACCTTAGAGACAGTGTTTAGGGGACGTGCGAAGAAGTGCGAACCGGTGGGGGTGGAGGGTGCGGCGCGCTAGTGAATTGGCGCGGCCATTTGCTGACGGCGAAAGTGACGTCACGTTAGCGAGACGTTTTGTGGCGTGCATGAAACAGGCTATGATTGTCAGATTGCAAACCCCTCCCGCGCCCCTCAAACCATAAGCAGGACCCGATTCACGCCTCACCTGACCTCGAGAACCTTCGAGCTTTTCGCAGAGAAAACGGTCATTCACTACAATTCTCATGAGGAATTTCGCTTCGCTACGGTTCAGTCGCGAAACAACTTTGATTGGAAAATACGGGAGCTTACGGTCACATACTGTACCCTCTCCGCGAGATGCGCCTGCTGCCTAGTCCGCGAGACTGACAGCTGGGCGATGTCATTCTCAGGCTATCGTTGCCGCCGCGCGGTTTGTAATATGCCGGAACGTGAAACGAGGGCTCCACCACAAACGTGAACGTAAATTCTATAGAAACAAAAATGTCTCCTTTTCTGGGGGCAATTACGCACGGAAATATGTTCCGCAATCGTAAATAATAACCATGTTACTGAGTAACAAAATCATTGATGGATTGAGTGGATTTTAATAATTATTAAAGGGTACCCCCGAATAAGGTGGTAAAACATTCCCTTAAACCAAATGACGTATGAGTGGTTGCATTATACTTCTAACATAAAAATAATATTTTTGAGAGGTTTCTGAGCCCCCGTCCCACCATCCACACCCCTATACAGCCAAAAATGTGTTTTTCAATTTTAATCTTTTTCTGCAAATTAACACTATTTTATCTGACTGAAAAAAAATATGATAAATAAAGTAATTTATACTTTCAGAAAAATATTTTTGATACTTTCTCAGACCCAAATTCTAACACAAAAAATATTTTTGAAAGAAATAACAAATATTTCGGATACAATTACAATAACTGGCTTCAGTTGAACACATTACGTAACTCTTATCAACAAAATTTGTACAGTTGACACCACAGTTACACATTTTGTTGACAAGAGTTACATAATGTATTCAACTGTAGCCAGATATTGTAATTGTATCCGACACGTGTTTTTGTAACCTTATTGTAACTGTAGTTTCCTTCTCCCATTATACAGCCCTGAGGATGGAAATATATTTTCCAAAATGTCGGCAAAAAGCCATGTTGTAGATTATTTTTATTTCTACTGACCAAGACCCATTAACCTACATTCAATATATAAACAATGGTCATTAAGAATTCTTCATAAATTCCAAAACCAAAATATTACTGGATGCTACAACTATGTATACAAATGTATAACAGTCTAAAATAAATCCACAGACCTGTTGCAGTCATTTTCAAAATATATTGAAGATGATTTAGTCGGTAGGTAGGTAGTAGTTATTGTAGGTAGTTATTGAAGTCAATGTGTTTTAAAGGCGAGAAAATGTTTTTTTTTATCTGCAGCCTATTTGTCGAAAAAATCTGAAAAATCACAGCAATTGATGTTTTAAGAGTAACATATGAGATTTTTTCGAGCCTGTTCTAAAACATATTTTTGTTATTAATGTAATCAATCACTTAAGCGTCATTTGGTTTAGAGGAACTTTTTACCATCTTATCCGGGGATACTCATTGTTCGAGGAATTGGTCGCCCCGAACCGGATATGCACCCTGGCCTTCTGGTTTACGCCCGGGTGCTCCAGAGTCTAGTGCATAGCTGGATAAGATGCATCTGGGCGTAAACCAGGAGACTCAGGTTCAAATCCCGGTCGGGGCGACGAATTCTTTATACAAATTTAATTAGTAGTTAGAAACGAGAAAGAGCACTCCAAGTATGTTTTCCTAGGGGTCCGTCTTGGACTTATTTAAAAAGAGAATGACTCGCGAACATAAGCTTGCGTCTTAATTACGCATCCATCGCATTTCGCTGCTCTCTTCGCCCACTCCTACGTTACCTGCGGGGGATGGGCGCGACGCTGCCGCTGGGCCGACCGACCGCTCTGCTGACGGATCCAGCTGCCGTTGCCGACGCCGCCTATCGTGGGCTACCGTTCGCTGACCCCACGGCCCAGATCTACGGATAAAGCTAAGCCCCGAAAATCATCGGTTCCGCAACAGAGAAAGAGTGGATCAAAGGCCATTGTACCATCTAAGAACTGACATTGAAATAAAAGATAACTTGTGGTATGCTTGGAATCATTTCATTATGCATTCTGTGATCATCCATCATCTATCTTTCTTTAATTTTCAATTTAGTAAACAAATGTTTTCGAATCTCACTTCTTTTAATCATGCCACATAGTATGGTTTTCTGCCAAAATCGTTTCCCCAAAATTTCAGAGTATGTAGGCAAGCTGCATCACACTCACAGAGGAGGTAAATTAAATGGTTGGGTTACTCACATTTGATACCCTTTAGAAGGTTATATTGTTTTGAAGATTCCCATTAATAGGGTGTAGGCCTGCTGGAGGTCTCATGCTAAGCTACGTTTAAAGAATTCGTGAATTAAACAGTTAAATTCATTTTCTCTCACAGAAGTTCAGAACAATTTTCAAAAACTTCACCCTTATCTGCATAAGAAATAAGAGAATAATAAAAAGAGAACCCGAATAGTAAAGAAAGTTGGAAAAATTATCTCTTTCTAAGACATAATGAACTGATTTGATTGCATGCATCATACGTAAATAAATTAAAATTCTAATTCTGAAAATAGAAATTCGCTCCAATAATAATGTTCTTTCGTTCTAGAGCACAAAAATTCAGTTTTAGGTTAATATATTTATGAGTTATTACACTTTTAAAAAGAACAGACAGTCCGGATTATAAAGCTTTTCATTAAAACTCTTGTCATGACGATATCTTCATTACTTTGCACTGCCCCCGCAGGCCGTCAGCAGGGGCTGTTTGTCTCATTAACAATGAAATTATGTGGAGCAGCTTAATTCCAGGTTTAATTTTGAGTAATTGTGCTAAATGATGGCGACGCTTCGTGGCAAATGCAAAACGTGTCCGCGAGGGAAGTGAACATTGCTAGTCATCTCTATTTTGGAAAAGCGGTTGCACTGTATCGCAACCATTTATTATGTCGCTGGATATTTTTTCTTCTTCCTTTAGTTACTCACAAAAGGAACTTTTTAAATTGAGAAATTGAGTTCGAATTATAAGAGTGAGAAAATAATTACGCGCTGATGTTTCATATACACAATAGTTCCTAAGACTTGTTATTTCATTTGGTGCACATAAAAAGAAACTGTGACAATAGCAAATAACAGCATCACTAGGAAGGGTGATTATCGTGTTTAAGAAATATGGTGCAGAGCGGCGGTAGCTCTGTGGTAGGAAGCTGTCTATCTTATTTGAGGGACACAGGTTCGAATCACGGCTTATGGCTGAACTACATTTTTTATCAGTTGATTTCCGTTCAGGTTTGGGTCGACTCATCCTCCATTCCCAGTAAGTCCCAAAATATTTTTTCTGGAGGCCAAGGAGCATTGTGCTCGCCACGGATCGTCCTCCTTGTACCGACAGCGATGGATGGAGCATTCACCACCCCTTGGGCTACATTGGACAGTGCGCAATTGCATGAATTGATTGATTGATTATTTTCGTGTTTCCGGGCGCGTCCACTGCTTTGGCCATTAGTCCCATTAGTGTAGGGCATGTTTTTTCTCGGGAGATGGTGGTGATCTTTCCCCGCTGGATGGCGAGATCCGGAGCCGACCTACCGTCAGCTAGTGGGTTTTGCCCCTAACCAGGACTCTCCCTACAGCTGGGCACCGCCCCACCCGGTACAAGCTCTAAGTTCCCGAATGATCTCTCGAAATATATGGTAGTGTAGTGCATATTAGATTAAGTGTGTGTGTGTAAGGGGAGAGGATAGGACAATGAAGAGGAAGGACAGATCGCGCGCGGTCCGTTTGGTAGGGTACTGCTCCGGCATTCGCCTGGTGTTGATCGGAAAAACCACGGAAAACTACCGATCAGAGCAGCCGGCCGCTAGAATTCTCCTCCAGACAGCGACTGAATTCGACCTAACTGGAAAGCTAGTGTCGAAAATCCTGCCACCGTCAGGATTCGAACCTAGGACCTCCCGGTCAGAGGCGTTGCAGTGACATCAGTTGATGCACTGAGCTACCGCTCCCGGTAATTGCATGGAGAAACTTCTATCTTTGCTAAATAATCTTCTATCTAATCTAAATAATACGGCGAAGATAATATTTTTCTGGGGGTGCACATCTATAGATGTGAAATCATCGTTATCGTTCTCGCACAATACAAATCTTGCAAACTGCTGATCACAAGTGAGAGATTTATGTTGTTGGGACTTTTGCCAACCGAAGTCGGTTGTCTTGTACACTCCGAAACTGTGTATTTTGAACTACACTCCCGAAACACATCTGAGGGTTCCTCGGTTTTGGCACCAGCAGAACGTGTAGTAGTTTATAATCTCATTTTAGGCAAATCTTGCAAAACCAAACAATTATTGCCCCGAAGCCTTTATAGAGAATGTCTAGAAGTGCATATACAAACTAAGAGATCCTACAAAAAACACGTACATTCTCGTACGACGGTTGCATATTATAACAATACCGCTACGTCTAACCTACTAACAAGCCAGGCATCATTTGTAAAACTCCTAACCAAACGTAGCTTCTGAGTTAAAATAAATTTAAATCTTGATGTTTTTGCATTTCAATTGTGTAAGTAAAAATGTAAAATTTATTTTCTATTGAATTGAATGTATTGTGATTATTCTTAAAAAATAATTTTAAAAATATATTTACTCAACTGGAACTTACACCTGCACGCTGAGGGTGAAAACTGAAGATCTTTGTGATACTATAAACGAATGAATATTTTAGTGGCCATTCTTATATCTTTAAATCTTCTCTTCTCTGCAGGAAGCCTTTATCCTTAATGAGATACTTGCAGTTTAATAATAATAATAATAATAATAATAATAATAATAATAATAATAATGTATTCATATAACAAATTCATATTCATATGAAATCCTACACTCGCCAAATCGAAATTACTCAAAATTATTCACATTTTCCTAATTACATTCGTAAAAGGATTTGAATATCTTATATTGTAAAATACTTTGCATGAACAAATCAATCTCCAAATTTAAAAGTGTGAAACAAGTTTTTTAATTGAACTTTTACAGTTTCCTGGTTTTAATGCTACTAGGACATAATCCACATTGTTAAGTAAACTTTAGTTTTGTTGCCACGTAAAGTGCATTAAGCATTTTAAATTTGGTACCAGTCCTCTGGACTGCCGATTATAAGTTCTTCTTGGTCCTAATCGAATCTAATCTTGTGTATTTTTAATTTTTGCACCTTTGAGATCTTTATTTACATCTCAAAAAATCGCGTGGAATAATTACAAGAATCTGTGCCAAAGAAAGACAAATGCAAAACGCATGTTTCGTTACTTGGCTAACAGATGGCAGCACGGAGCTCCGGTTGTGATGCCACCAAACATTTCATGAAATCTTAGACACGCGAGTATTTGATTTAATTTATTTGGTAAAAAAACAGTAAAAACTGTATGTGACGTATGGGGGAGAAGAAAATCTGCGCACATTTTCTTGAGTACCAGAATCCCATCCCAACATTTTAACGATATATAGTTGAAAGTGAAAATAATAATAATAATAATAATAATAATAATATTAATAATAATAATAATGATAATAATGATAATGATAATGATAAAAATTAGAAAAGCACAAGATTATCAATATTTGAAACACTAGATATTTTCGTTCCCGTGTTACATAAAAAACTATTTGCAACGATAAACTAAATGCAGATTTGATTTTTCTGCATTGCTAACAATATAGAATTGCAATTTGAATGCAATTCTGGAGTGATAAGATTGCTTATTCTGTTGTGATTCTGTGTGCCTCCAATTTTGGCGAGAGGCTATTTTGTAGTCAAACAAGAAGCAATATCGTCTTCGTATGTTGACCTTTTCAAAAGCTGTACGTCTTCCAAAGCTATTTTACTTGAAAGCCTTAACAACTCCATCTGAGATGCTTTTGAGACAACGTAAAGTACTAATTGCGCTTTTTATTGCTACATTTTCACTTAAAATTGTGCGACAACTACACATATTTTCAAAACATTGCACACGACATTATTAAAGATTAACTTTGAATAAGATATCATTATGAACAAATATATTTCTTTAATAATGGAGTTAATGGTAAGGGTAAAAAAATTCAGAAGTTATACCGAAAATCTCAGCTGCGTCATTGTTATGAGCGAATTAAAATATTTGATAAAAAATCAAAGAAATAATTTGAAGCCATTATTGAGAATCTTTGAAAACTTTCTTAAGGACTTCCTGTACAGAATTCCCGAAAATGAAGATCCGAGTCAAATTTGCAGGGCATTGTTTATGGCAAAACTAATTAAAAACTCTTCATTTTAGTAAACAATTCTGTGCCTTTAGGGATGTTTAGAGATGGACAGGTAGACGGATTTCCGAAAACCACTTATTCGGTCTCAAACATGTAGATTTCAAACGATATACCACTTATTCGGTCTCAAACGATAAAATGAAGATTTTGACCGCAATTTAAATCGAAAGATGAAAAATAGTATATGAGATGAAAAATAGTAATCAGAGACTCGCCAAACCAATTTTTCTGCAAAAAAATTTGTTTGGCGGGTCTCTAATTGGTCTGGCTTCGAAGTTTTTTCCTGTTCCATTAGAATTCGTGAACGGATATGATAAATCCCACCTGCGATTTTAATTAATCAAAGTATTAGGTACAGCGTCTTGTCGGTTGTGAACGTCTTGTCGGTTGTGAACGTCTTGTCGGTTCGCTTCCAGCGCGGCGCCGGCCCTCTCACCCGCTGGCCACTGCTTCAGTCATTAGTCCCGTTAGTGTAAAGCATGCTTTTTTTTCTCGAGAGATGGCGGTGATCTTCCCCCGCTGGATGGTGAGGTCCGGCGCCGACCTACCGTCGGCTACTGGGGTTTCCCCCTAACCAGGACTCTCCCACCAACGGGGCACCGTCCCAGTCGGGACAAGCTCTAAGCTCCCGACCGGTCTCCCGGAATATGTGGTAGTGTAGTACATGTTAGTGTAAGTGTGTGTAAGGGGAGAGGATAGGACAAGGAAGAGGAAGGAAAGATCGCGCGTGGTCCGTGGCCCGTTTAGTAGGGAACTGCTCCGGCATTCGAATGGTGTTGATCGGAGAAACCACGGAAAACTACCGATCAGAGCATCCGGCCGCTAGAATTCTCCTCCAGACAGCAGCTGAATTCGACCTAGCTGAAAAGGTAGTGTCGCAAATCCTGCCACCTCAGGACTCGAACATAGGACCTCCTTGTTAGAGGCGCTGCAGTGACATCAGTTGATGCACTGAGCTACCGCTACCGGTCCACCCAGCCGCGCTGATAGCGCGGGCGTATACTAGTTTACGACGCCCCGCAGGGACTGGCTGCCTTCGAGTTTTTTGCAAATCAGGTCCGAGGTGCCGACCACGTGCTACGCCGCACGAGGCGCCGCGAAATAGTTTCAAAAGGCATCTGCCTTGTTCTTTTTAACATAGACCCGCTCTGCCCAGCGCCAGCAATAAAAAAATGCCTATCTACTAAAAGTTCGCGCCGCTGGCTCTCGCGAGTGAGGATAAGAATAGATAACGGGGATCAGTACTCTTTACATTTGCGTGGGACGTGATGCCCCGAAATACAACGCAATTTGTCATGGGCGCCCGTGCGAAAGAGCCATCGCTCGACCCTCTCATAAAATTATAGGGGCCTGCGATTCGCTACGCGCACATACGCGTCGGCCAAACGGTTCTTCGGCCAAAGAATAATTTCAAAGATTGTGGCCGCAGCTGTACCGCATTCCACCGACCGCGAGCGGGGCTTACCCCCCACCCGCATGGGGCCGTGCAGTAACTTTCGCACCAAAAATGCAACGTCAATTTTTTTGTGCCATATGAACTTGCGCACCATTCGTGCGAATGTGGCCCCGCCACCACTCCCGATAGTTGATTCTAAGCGATCAGCGTGAGGCACTCGGATCAGAAGATGGGATCAAAACCTTCGTTTTGTCGCGTCTGAGGCCCCAAAATGAACTCCCAGCTCAAATTTCGACCTTGGCATTTCGCAATAAACTTTTATTCGAGCTGAGCTGAGTTCATACTTCTGACTTGTGTCTCCAACGTGGCTTCAAAATTCTTGAGTAAAACTTTGCGGGCTGTAGATGAACTTCTACAATAGACTTTCGATTTCGAAGATGCACACATTGACTTGCATCTCGAGTCAACACGTGGGTCTACTGATGTCTCAAAGATGCATTTATGTTGTTTAATTTCGGCACTCGACCTGTGCGTAGAACTCCATCCCTTGAGTTCACCGTAACATTTGCTCGTAGAATGGTCACTTTGTCCGCGTTCTCGCCTGATTCTGGGAGCGAATACAACTCATCGCCACGTTAGCGTGACGTCGCGGACGTCACAGTGGGTTCTATGGTCGTGCGCTGTCGTCCGACGTCCCGCCTGGGTAAAGGAGAAAGAGCCGGGTCCATATCCCACAGCCGCTCGTTGTGCTGCAGGGTCCGCCGGCACCCAGCCGCCCAGGAACAAAGTCGTCACATCAACAACAGTAAGACTTTTGTAAATGACTCGTTATCGGGTCCCGTCAGCTACTTTTCCCCGACGAGGTGCCGAAAGACTATTACAAAGGAAGCTGAGAGCATAGATGCCACCAATACGGCATGTTATTGCAGTGAGAAATTAATTGTTTTTTATTTGCTTGTGATAACTTCAACTAGGAGAGCAAGGCACAATAACTTTATCAAACTTTGTAATAATCTTTGTAAATATCATTCATTTGCATTCTCATCATCATCACATTAGTTTTTAATTAAATGTATTGTGATATTTATGTATGTGTTTTATTGAGCATGCAATCCCGCAGACCAAGAACACCGGTAGGTTAAAATACTTTCACTAAACTAAGCATACAGGAAAGTGAAAAACGTATTTTCCTTTAAAGTATGAAAACAAATACTCTATAAAACATTTAACATTATGTATCTGCTATCACAAAACGTGTACCGAGGCGTGGTCTGTAGTAAAGGGTGTCTTCTAATAGGAAAGTAGTTTTTCGATGCATCGACTCAATAAATCTCTTTTATTTTTATTATTTTATGCGAAATGGATCACACTTAACGCTAATTACTAAAGGAGACTGCATGAAAAGTAATACTTAATGAAGATTTGGACCAATATTTTCTTGCCAATCGTTTAATTAAATTTCGACAACATATTATGTGGTTATGACCGACTAATTTTGTTAGCACCGCAGGATTGTCTAACACAAGTTCTCAAGTATTATAATAAATAAAACTAATTTGAATATGTATAGTCGATTAAACCCACCGAGTTCCAAATGCACTCATGTTCTTGGATTTTATGAGTGTCAGTGATCTTGAATGATATCTCTCTTTACCTGCCCATTTCGTAT
>BLKR01006498.1:0-56162 GCA_011170035.1 Teleogryllus occipitalis
TCGTTTCAAGGGGGAGGTGAAGTTGTTCACCAGGTGAAATGCCAGCTCAGTCGGACGGAACGACAGTTCATTATGTAAAAAAAAAACAGGGATCAGGATCATGGATACTCTCCACTCGGATTTCATCATGCTCGCAGATGACATTTTCACCAGTGTACATGTCTCTTGGTCAGGTTCAGTACACGACTCAAGAATATGGGAAAAACCTCCAATATTTATTAGTAGAGACAGGATATCCATGAAAATACATGTTTTTATTTAAGCTTCGTAGAGATTTCAAACTTTGTAAATACATGTTCTATGAAAAACTCCTCTAAAAATGCATACTCTTTCCGTATATGTTTGCATGCTTTGGTGTTTTTTTGATAAATACATGCATAATGCATGTTTGTACGCTTTTTAAATTAATACTGCATTTTAGACTTCTTACTAGTATCTTAAGTACTTTTTTATTATTTCTCTGCATAATTTGTGAACATTAAAACTGACGTATATTTTTTATAAATAGTATTTTGATCTTAGATCTTGAGACCATGCAGTTGTCTTTGGTGCTTATTGTTATACCACATATTTTAACCTTCCGGAACTCTACTTGGATTTGCAAAGCGAGTGCACGTGCAGGAACGAACGATCACGAAATAAATTATCAACGCCATATGATAGTACGTCGCAAAGGATATGGAAGATACACGAAGCCAAAACTAAATATTCTTTGATAATTAACCATGAGAGAGAAAAATAATCGAGAGCAGGCTTTCAGTCTGCTGGCGTGCAACAAAGGATTAACACAAGTTTCACTGCAACACCTCTCAGACTAAGGATTGCATGGAGGACTGATGAAAATGTAATTTATTGCAAGTGTTGCAATAAAGAAGTAAGTAGGATACACTGTAAAAATTGATTAATTAAAAAATATATCTATTGGTGTTGTTTTCCTTGTCGAAATGTTTGGTGCTAAAGTCTAATGTTGCTTCAGAAATGATTTAATTTGAAACACAACTCAGAAAATGATAAAACAATGTCAATGAAATAGACACGAAACGAAAAACAGAACTTTAATTTTTCTCGAAGTGAAAATAATTATTTTCTGGATACTATTTAATTTTTTTAGTAGTTTTCAGATTTTTCTGAAATTGTTTTGTAGATACTAGTGGAGTCATTAAAAATTGTTGACATTGAAGTGTCTGAAATTAATATTTGGATATTGGGTTGAGTTTGCCTAGAAGAAATTACATAAACTGTTAAATACAAATCACTTGAAATTTCTCCAAAATGCAAATAAAAAAACATTAATTTTGGTAAAAAATCAGAAAATGCAGAATTTGACCTTACTTTAGCTTAAATTTCGTCTTTGAAGAATGCTCCAATTACATCTTGTGACGTAAAAGGTTATTTATTGCATTTAAAATATTTTTTCTGACAAAAGCATGAATTTCACACAGAACAGTACGGCAAATTTGTTGTTTTCTTTTTAAAAAGTCAATATAACTAAAAATGTAAGTAAAATAAAATTTCTTTGTGCATATTTTGCCCATTTTCATCCCGCATCGTGCATATTTGATTATTTGATCGTGCATATTTGCATGCATATTTTAGCATTTAATAGTGCATGGAAATCCTGTGTCTATTTATGAGTTTATGAATCATAATTATGCAAACGAATTATTTTTAGGTGATGCTGATTACGGGATTGCAGCTTTTCTATTCGCTCACACAAGTAAACCCACAGTATCAAGAAGAAAAAGCATTTAGTAAAGAATTAGTTATCGTTGAAAGGGGCTTTGGACAGTAGACACAGCAGTTTACGATACTACAATACAAAGTGCGTTTGTCATTAAATAAATTGCCAAAGCTAATAATCTGTTGTATGTTGCATATTTCAAAACTAAATGATGTTAATGACTGAAGACATTTTAGACGACATACCAGAAGAAAATTCTGCAGCTGATGATGATGAAACTGAAAACCTAAGGAGACTTGGTAATAGGAGAAGAAATGAAATCGCGCAAGTAATTCTTCGCAATAGAATTGTATACTTTATTTACTTAATTATTGGTAAGTTTTTGTTTCTTTAAATCCAAAACTTTGAATTGTTTCAATAATACAAGTCTCTGCAATTCTGCAGTTGTGAGGTTCTGCGTCACATAAGGTGCTGTGCGTTGAGCACCGTACTATCGATAATTATTGATCCAATCGCCACCGAACGTCCATACATCAGGTTACTCCATGGAAAAAAATCTAGAAAGTATAAGAACAAAACTAGGGTTTCTTTGAGTACGTACTGTTTATTTATGAATATACTGGCGTTTTATTCTTACCAAAATGAGAATATACTCATCTGATTCATTATATTTTTCCATTTCAGGTTCATACGCATGAGAAGAAGCTCAGAGTATAAACTCTAAGTTTATTCATAAGGTGCATTCTATGACAGATATACACGATGTACATCAACGAGATATATTGAAATCAACTAAAAACCAGTTCTTATGATAGGCGTTTGCACTCCTCGGGTCTTTCAAAGTTCAGGAAGATTTAATATGGACATCTATTAGTAACACGTTTTCCTAGAGCGTGCTGAACTTACTCTATCGAGCTGAGATCTAAAAAATATACAGACCACTCTAATAAATGAATATCCTCTCCCGAAAGGGGATCGTACATTGACATCGTATAAGGACGAGCACTGTTATACATCAAAATGAAATCGGAATATCAGACTCAGAGAACAGAACTTGATAGCGACCATGACATTGATTTTTCTGCTTCTCCTACAGACTACATTTGAGACAGCTACGACTCCATATGACAATCATTTCTAGCAAAAGGTGTCCATCTCTTGGGCGGCACATTAATAAAACAATCTTTTACATGTTTCCCAACTCTGTTACAACGTGGCTTGCGCCTTGGTCGACATCCGCGTAATCGCAGTAGTTCAGGAGCTTTGCACTTAATGAAGGAAGAACCATTTGGGAAAGGAGAGTCAGCCCAATTATTAGACCCTAAGTATGGAGTTAAAAACAAGTTTGGGAAGGTAAGATGCCCAGCAATGTGAAAACATTATTAATGTTTGTTGCGCAAAGATTTTGTCCAAAATAAAATTTCGAGAAAAACGAGTTTTAAAATATCTTATTATAAGATGTTTTATAAGTATTATTATATCTTTTATATATATATATATATATATATATATATATATATATATATATATATATATATATATCTTATAAGATTTTATAAGTTGACAACTGACTGCGACGAGACGCGACAGACATAATATTAACGGAGGACTACTCCAAAAGCGCTGTTAGTAATGGAGGATTACTCCGAAAAGCGCAAAGCGCTCAACGCCCCCAAAGGGACTTGGAGACGCGTTGCGTCAAAGTAGAAGCAACAAATTTAAAATAAAATGTTTGTTTTTAACTCTGTTTCTGCAAAATATCGACATTATTTACTTAAAAAAACTGGAAGCAGTTTTGAATTAGTGTAAAAGCATCTTGACATTAATAATTTTAAATCAGTTTTTTTAAATTTTGGACTTAACACTCTTTATATACATATAATAGGAATTAATTACAACCATATTGACTTTTATAGTTAATTTTCTTTCATTCAATTATAATTCTTCTAGAATTATACAAGCACTTACTACATCACACTATCATTTTCAAAATATTGTTGAATCTTAAGCGGCGTTATAAAACATGGAATATTACTTATTATTGCATGTCTGTGGAATTTTCTGTTTTATTTCTGTAGTTTTTGTCGCATTGTTGTTTTAGATTCTAAGTTACTCCTTCCATGTTGTTTACTTTATTTGCTGTTTTTGACCTCACTCGTCGGTGCTCTTGCAACCTCTTTATCTTCCGCGTTATGAGAATATACTTATCCTCAAGAAAAATTATTTTGGATTATTTTTTTCAAATGTTCACTCGATAATATTACTAGTTTTACCTGTGCGTAACCTTTCACGAGAATTTGCCAATCCTGATAACATTTAAGAAAAAACCAGCGATATGTTCGAAAAGCGATCTAGTAAATTCGATTTTTGTGTTATCCGGAATCATGTTGGGTTTTATTTAGCACAAATTCAGAGTCAAAACGTTTTCCTTCCATCTTCTTTTAAAATTGACAAACAGGTAAAACTAGTAATATTATCGAGTGAACATTTGAAAAAAATAATCCAAAATCATTTTTCTTGTAATGTACGTTCTTGTAGTTTACGCAGCATTGAACATCTCTCTAGTTCAATATATTTTCCGCCAAATCGTATTTGCACTGTACAAGTTTATATTCCAGCAATGAAGCAATGAGTGTTAGATTATTTATTAGTATAGTCATCTTTACACTGCGATATGCATGTGTTTTTTCTCGTACACACAAAGTTCAAAAACAAATAAATCAGAGTAAAAGTAACAGTGAGCTTATCCCACTATATTTAATGTAGGGTTTACTTTTTTATATACACGTATGTTAATATCCCAATTCTGACATTTTTGGACATAAAACTATTTACGCAGCAAACACAAATGTAATATATGAAAGTTATATTAGAATAGACTGATAGATACAAGTCTTATTTACCTGAGGGCGTGTGTTGAATTACATAATTCATAGCCCTATATGCTATAGAAGGCCTACTCAACTAGCTTCCTAGCGCAGCCAGCTAGCATGAGTGCCTAATCTGTCTCCGAACGGAGATCCGAGCTCCAAGCTCCAAAGCAGGAATTATCGCTGGGAAAATCATCTGAACCTTGTCG
Source organism: Teleogryllus occipitalis (assembly GCA_011170035.1). NCBI lineage: Eukaryota > Metazoa > Arthropoda > Insecta > Orthoptera > Gryllidae > Teleogryllus > Teleogryllus occipitalis. Next base: position 4,761 of record BLKR01006498.1, read on the forward strand.
GAAAACATGCACCCGGTAGCGAGCTTGCAAAACACATCCTTTCACAACCCCTGCAGTGTCCTGCCTACGACCGATCCCACCCACATCTCCTAGGTCTCCTCCAAGCTCCGGGACCCCTTTGAACTCAATTACCTTATCCTCTGAACCTAATCCTTGTACTACCTCTTCCATTATTCATTCGCCTATACCTGGCGCCCTAACGTCCTCATCCTCCCTCCTTGCTGGGACACGGTACTTCCCTCGACCATGCACTCGAGATAAAAATGAGACAAATAAGTAGCAACTGCAGTCGGATGCTGCAGAAAAATATCCGCTAATGTACGTGCAAAAAATTCGAAAAATGGTAAATCTGTTCCAAATAAAATTGAATTTATCGAGGCTGCATTAAAGTGTCAAATAGATGCTTTTTGGTTTACAGAACATCGGTTATCTCATAATGAACTAAACACACACCACATTCCTAGATCTGGCAGAATAGTATTATAGAGCGAATCACTAGTCAATTAATCAATCAAAGACTGCGTGAGTGGACTACCTTAATTCCAATATGTTTTCCCCATTTTTAGATATATTTGCATATTAAATTATAACATGACATTTAGATTAAAGAATTATTTACCTCATGACGAGCCGTTTCGGATGCAAAAATAAATATTGCGTGGTATAATTATTCTTGCATACGAGCACTTGCGTAACGTACCGTTAAAATATACGTGCATCAGAAAAATTGAAAAAATCTAGCTCGAACGTAATATGTGTTCACTACTTCTCTTTCGGTCAAACATTTGTGATTGGTTGGAGTTACAGAAGCATAGGTTCTCATCCTTCCCACTGAAATATTGCACTCTATTCATCATTTTAGTAATTTATTAGGGGAGGCTGAGGTGCGAATTCAAAAGGAGGCAGCCTCGGGTGTGTTGAGCGATGACAACGTAGTAAAGAGTAAGTATCGTAATTCTGCAGCGAAAAGTGGCGAAATGTGTCTGAAAAACTCTTATTGAAGGGCCCTGATATCGAAAAGTGGATAAATCTTTATCCTTTATCTAATAAATTATTGTCTCTAACTCTTTGCGTAAACATTCACAGTTTGTGGGTCATTAATACCCAAAAATTGATCTACGGCATCTGTCTGTTCGTTTATGGTCAACTGTAGCACTTAAACCGTTCAGACGTTTTTATTATTATTATTTTTTTTTCAAAATTGATACTCCTTGATCGATTTAACAGGACATTCTGTCCAGCGAATTTGAAAGGGATAAATAATAATGTATATTTAATTTTGCACGAATATACAATATTGAAGGGTTTTTTTTCGTAATGAAATCTGTTCCTTAAAAACAGATCTTTAATTACGTTCATGAACAATTTTTTCGAAATGTAATTTTACCAATATTCTCTCAGTATCGGTTCTAAAACTCCTTGATTTTTTCTGAAATAGAGTAATTTATGCTTGTAAAATCGGACTCATTTTTGGATACGTTTCTGAATTTTTGGAAATTACAAAAAAATAACATGGCAAAACTTAAATTTTGATGAGAGAAATTTTTCCTCAATAAAACCTCAAATTCAAAAGAAGCTCCAATTTTCTTCTTTCATTTTTTTACCGAAATAAGTAAAGTACGCTTATGAAAATTGCACAGATTCATTTATATTGAACTCGCTATATTATCAAAAATTGCAAAAGTTACAAAGAATGCGAGAAATTATGAGTTGTAGGATCATTAGTTTGTATTAGCAAACCAATTTTCGCTGATGGTGCCAACTATGCGAATTTACGTTTAGGTAGTTAGCGAAAGTCAATATCAGCCAGGACTAGTGCAATGTAATGCGTTTGAAAACCATTGCGTAGTTAGCAATGACTAGCATAATTAGATTCGCGTCAGGGGACTAGGAAACTATCGTCTTTTCTTACAGCAACGTATGTACTGGAAAACAGCGGCGCTGGCAGTGGGATAAGCCCGAACCGCACGGCACAGCGGCGGACAGAGTTGCAAGGCGGAAGTCGGACAGCCGTGAAATAACAAAACCAAAGATATAATTCCACCACCATTGTTACTGACACAAGAAAATTTGCTGCTGCCGGTACAATTGTTAGAGAACGTGCTCAAAATAATCCCTACGTATATAGCATCTTAACAGGGGACGTGCCACAATGCTTCGTAGCACGCCCACACGCACGCGCACACACGCACGCGCACACACGCACGCGCACACACGCACGCGCACACACGCACGCGCACACACGCACGCGCACGCACGCACGCGCACACACGCACGCGCACGCACGCACGCACATACACGCACGCGCACACACGCACGCGCACACACGCACGCGCACACACGCACGCGCGCACACGCACGCGTACACACGCACGCGTACACACGCACGCGCACATACACGCGCGCACACGCACGCACATCGCGCGCACACACGCACGCGCACACACGCACGCGCACACGCACGCGCACACACGCACGCGCACTACCACGCGCACGCACGCACGCGCCCACACGCACGCGCGCACACTCACGCGCGCACACGCACGCGCGCACACGCACGCACACGCACACACGCGCGCACGCACGCGCACACGCATGCGCACACACGCACGCGCACACAATGCGCACGCGCACACACGCACGCGCGCACACGCACGCACGCACACACACGCACGCACACACACACGCGCACATACACGCGCGCACACGCACGCGCACATACACGCGCACACGCACGCGCACACAAGCACGCACGCACGCGCACGCACGCGCACGCACGCGCACGCACGCACGCGCACGCGCACGCGCACACACGCACGCGCACACACGCACGCGCACACACGCACGTGCACATACACGCGCGTGCACATGCACGCGCAATACGCCACGCGCACGCACGCACGCGCATGCATGCGCACGCACGCACGCGCACACACGCACGCGCGCACATACCACGCGCGCACACGCGCGCGCACACACGCACGCACGCGCACACGCGCACGCGTACACACGCACACGCGCACACACGCACGCGCACACACGCACGCGCACACACGCACGCGCACACACGCACGAGCACACACGCACGCACGCGCACACACGCACGCCACACACACACGCGCACGCCGCACGCGCACACGCGCACGCGCACGCGCACACGCGCACACGCGCGAGCACACGCGCGCGCGCGCGCACCCGCACGCACATACACTACCACACAAACCAATGTTTCGACGCAGCATTGAAAACTACTACCGCGAATGTACCTGCCGAACGATGCAACGTCTGTCATACATATGATACTTTTCGGCTGAATTTAGCTCATAGCCAGTATTTCCCCTGTTTCTGCAGCGACTGTGACTGAGAGGTCCTAGAGCTTGGTTGCGGATATTCGACACTAGCTATACACAAGCTAGGTCAGATTCAGCTGATGTACAAAGGAGAACTGTAGCGGTACAGATTTATCTTTACCAGCAAATTATAGGTTAGGAAGCCGGTTGCAAGGAACTCATAAGCAAAAGACTGAAAGAATTTTTAGCATAAAATAATTGCGATAGCTGAAACAGTTCAGGTTCCGGACAAACACGCATCGAGCTCCTGTGTCGTTTTGAGCCCATTAAGCTTCCTTAGAAAACAAGCACACTATAGCGTTAATTGTTGATGAAGAGAAGACCTGTAAGTTTTGAGGCACCAGGCTTCTATACAAACTACGAAACTTAGGAATTCATATTACCTACTATACACTTACATTTTACCAAATGCACGAAAACCCTTGATTTGTTAGACATACGGTGACCAGCTAACCTGTAAAACTGAGATTCTACATACATTCACGGATGCACATTAAGTCATTTAGCAAAACTACATACAATTCAATATAGTTGTCGAGAGTACCGGAATATAATTTTTTTGCTGATTGCTGTTTAGAGTACCGGATACCTCTGTAGCAGGACAAAATAGCAGTGACACCGAAGAATATTGTAAATGATAAACTGGTTAAGACATCGGGTCACTTGCGTCCACGGTATAGATAAAACTTCATATATTGAGAACAGGGTGCAATATTATAATTAATTAAATAAGTACTAATAAGTAATATAATATTACAATTCTAATTGTACTACCTATGCGAAAATTTAGCACGTTTGAAGTCAACTACATACGCTATCGGGAACACCGTCAATTTAATTCAGCTAAAACGCTTACACGCTTCCATTTGACGAACGATTCTGTAGTGTTAGCGAACGCTCATGGTTGTTTTGGGGGCCTAGAAGTCACACTGCGCATGCATGCGTTTGCTACAGTTCCAGAATCATACGTAGAAAGAAAGTGAGTAAATAGAATCGTAGACGCAATGCACCTCATTGATGCAACCCATGCTTCTGCGAGTGGTTCAGCCCGCAAACAATTACCTGCCTGGGGTGGGATTTCAACCTCGGCGCAACTCTTATTCAATATATGACCGAGCTGGTTAAGCATACCAATGTTTGCCATGTATAAAAAACAAAGTTGAACTTTTGCCATTTTTAAAATTGAAGAGGTCTTAATAAAAACCGAACCCATGCCATGTTGTTAAGCTATATTTTTTCTAATCGAGCATAATATTTAAATAACAAACTTGTAGCCGGTTTTTGAGAAAATATTGTTAACATTTTTTTAAAATGTTATCAATTCACTAACAATTACGGCAAAGCTGCTTCTTTTTTGAAACAATTATAGACAGTGTAAGACATTATTTAAAGATTATTTTGAAGAACATTCATTAAGAAACAAGTGGTACTCCAACTGCTCGTACGTTATCATATCGGTAAGAGTTACGTAAAAATATAATGCGCAATTTCTGTTCATATTAACCCATCTCAGCCATCACTTGTAAAAATCATTACCAATTATGATCATTACTAATCAATTGCATTAGGTGCAAATATTTTATTCATTGAAAACTATATTTACACAAATTTTCGTGTCGCCCTGTTCCTGTTTTACGATCATATATATTTCAATGCAATAGAATATCTGATAGATTCTAGCAAAATAAGTGCTAGAAATTGGAATTTGCAAATTCTGATACACATATTTTTGAAACATTACCTACTTTAAAGATCTGCATTTTTAGAATGAACTTCATATAGCAAAAATATCGCTATCATCAATAGTGTACTTTTGACATGTTCATTATCTGGAATTAAAAAAAAATAATATGTTCACCGAAAATGGGATCAGCTCATTTTTTCTACCGTCCTTTGATACATATCAAGAGAAAATTTAATGAACTCCTTTGCGGCAGTTGTTGAGAAAATGTTTGTTTACAAATTGCATTAATTTTAGTGAAAAATTATGCGAAAACTGCTTATTTGTTTTAATAATTGTACCAGATAATTTTGAAGACGTAATTCGTTTAGAACAAATTTCATTAAAATAATAATCTCTATCTTCAATTCTGTAGTTCTATAATGTTAATTTTGTGTTATTTTCGAATTTACAGAGTTCGCCAAAATAGCAGCGCAAAATTTTTTACTGTCATAATTTTTATACCGACAATTTTTGTACTCACGAGGAGAAAATTTAAATAATAAAGTTAAAGCTGTTTGAGAAAATTATTTTTTATTGATTATATTTCACGCAAAAATCACTAATATTTTCGAAAAACACATAATCTAATTTCAGGATTTGTCTTTGCACAACAGATTTTACAAAGGAAACGATCTTTATCTATAATATTGTAGTTGCTGGAAGACGCCGAAAAAGTTTTGAATTTTTCCAATTTTCGAAAACTCAAATATATAAACAAAAGTGTGACATGCGTCATTACAATTTTTTAATAAAAAATGTGGCGTACTTTTTTAGAACGTTTTGAAAATGTTGAGTCTTTCTGCCAAAAAATCGCCGATTTCCGGTGCACGATTACAATTCTTTCTCTTTTTACGAAGAAGACAAGAACAGAAATCAGGACGGTATTGAAATATGGTTCAACTAAGAGAGGGAAATAGACTTTGATCAAAAGCAGTCGACTTCATTGCTTATCAAACATAGTTTTGTTAGTGGTTTGGGTACATCACAGCAACCACAGGGAGATATTCAGTGCGCACAGCCATACAGAGCACCATCTGTTTTGAATATTCACTTAATTTTCGGAAAACAAAACAAAGATTCAAAACTTCTCACAGCTATAATATAATAGTTTAGAATTTCACAAGACAGACTTGCTCACTTTAATTATTTGATATGACTGAGTATTACATAACAGAAGAATCAGAGTCTTAAACTATTTCGAAGAGAATTGCGGGATGTTTTTAATGAGGCTCTGTTAGAAACAAATTAGTCCTTGTTTTATTATAATGCATTACAATAATTAATAATGATTTCACTCACACTTCGACTACCATAATATTGATGCAAAGAGAGGGTAACTATCAGCAAAATGCATTTGATCACCAAGTAATTATTGTGCATTTGGTCGCTTAATTTCATCGGTTTTCGACAGACTGCTTTTCACGGGTCGAATGAGAGGGCGAATGATTAAGTAGCGTTCATAATCGAATCGAGAATATTATTCTCGTTCTTCCTGATAATATGTAACTCAATTACGGTATAGATAACTAATAGACTTCTTTTGTTTCATGTCCTCCTTATGTGTATACAACATGAAAAACTCTCAGAAGTTCGGTGAGAGAATGACCGGTTAAGGTGGCTCAGGACATCAGGTATGTTACTGCAGAGCCTCTGACCGGGAGGTCCTAAGGTTCGAGTCCCGACGGTTGCAGGATTTTCATCACTTGCTAGATATCTAGGTCGAATTCAGCCGCTGTCTAGAAGAAAATTCTAGTGACCGGTTGCTCTGATCGGTAGTTTTCTGCGGTACCTCCGTTCAACACCTGGCGAATGCCGGAACAGTATCCTAACAAACGGTCCACGATCAACGGACCACGCGCGATCTTTCCTTCCCCTTTTTCTATCACCCTTTACATATACTCCGATTTAAATACAGTGGCACTTCAAGGTTACGAGGCTTCCAGGCCCCCAATCCTTCCAGCTCGTGATCTTGAAGTGTCACTGTTTGTATCAGAGTATACACACACTTACACTTACATGCACTACTCTACCACAGATTTCGTGGGACCAGTCGAGAGCTTAGAGCTTAGAGCTTATCCCGGTTGGGGCGGTACACCACTGGTGAGAAATACCTGGTGGGGTAAACCACGCTAACCGACGAGTCGGTCGGCGCCAGATCTCATCATCCATCAGGCGAATATCAGCGCCACATCCTGAGGAAAACATGCACTTACGGTTGACGCACCCTGAATCACTATCATTCAGTCAGTCATTAAATCGAGGGGGAATGGCTAAAAGGAACATAGTTGTATCTTAGAAACAAATTCAAACAATTTTACCCTTCCATACATTCTACGATTATTAAACTGGAATGTTTCACGTTTTCACATTGTTTTGAAAGTACTTGAATTATTACCAAGACAAAGTCTGTGATCCTCTGTGACAATAGGAGCTGAAGAAATGATTCGTAGTGATATAAATAACTCAAGATATAGTTTCAATAAGTAATAGACGTATTTATTAGAATCGCAGACCACCCCACCGGTTATTATGAAATTATGTTTGTAAATTAGTAGTATTGAGCAGATTACGCTATACTTCCGTTGTTAAAATCAAATCCCCACAAAACTCTTAATTTAAAGTGGAAGTAGAAGGATGACAATACGCAGAAGAATGTTACCGCACTACTCAAAGAACTAACGAATTAATTTATTGTAATTTTCATTTAATATGCGCAGTAGAATCTCCTGTAATTGCTGCCTTTGAACAGAAAATAGTTCTTTAATCAACTGAAGAAAATTTTTACTACGTGCCACACTAGCTTAGAAATTCTGTAATCAATCTTTACCCTTGTAACACCAAGTTCTGCGAGTGCTGTCATACCAAGACGTGGCAAAACGTGCACGCACTATTTTAAAATTTATTTGCTTTTTTCAAAATAAATGAACACTAAATAACTCAAAGGGTCAAAATGACTTATTACATTCTCACCTTACTTCGCAAGATGAGAAAGTATTGCTATCACACGGCAGAAATCAGATTTTCTTAGCAGAAACAATATGATTGCAGGGACCACAAAAGAAAAGTAGACAAATATTTTTCCTATACCTAGTAAATTACTTTCTCTAATATGTTGGGTATTCAGAATCATTTTTTGTATGTTTTTGATATCGGAAAATTGATTGACGGCGAAACATTTCTCCATTCGTAAGAATTATTTTCTGAAGAACGACTCCAAACCTTTTTATTTATTTATTTGTTATTTAAGGTCACATCAACATCTAGGTCATCAGCGACCGCTATTGGATTTAACATTATGGTAACTGTGAAGATGAAATATATGATGATTTAGGGGGTTGAAAGGACGAATACAAATACAACCATGTCCGAGGTGGGACTCGAACTTGCGCTCCTTCGGTCCGAGATCGCTACAAATGCCTTAGCGATTTCGGCCACCGCCAAACCTTTTCTTTAAACTTTCTCCTAGTATTTATCAAATGACGGTAAAAAGCGGGAGAACAGGTGCTCGTCCCATCATCGGCGAACTTTATTTTTTCGGAAATTGTGAACAATTAACATTGCAAAAGTTCATTATTCATGATAGTAATTTTTGCCTTAAATTAGATCGGTTCTACAAAAATCAGATCTTTAAAAAAGGTCATGTACACATTTTTTTAAAAAAGAGTAGTTTTTGCATAAATTAACTGGAAATTAATGCTTTTTATGAAAAAACGTTTTCCCAAAAACGGTTCCAATTTTTCCTTGTTTCCACGGAAAGGGCAAAGGACGCATAAATGGCACAGGTACCATTTTCGTTGAATTATTGATTTTCGAACATTACAAATAACGTGGGAAAATCTGCGCTTTTGTAGCACCATACATTTCTTTGATATGTTGGGGAAATAATTTTCACAATGAACAACTATCTCACTTTAATTAAGAATACAGTACTTATTTTATAAATAAGTTTCACTAATTTAAAAGCGAAGGGGGACACTTGAATATGCGGCCTTAATTTGCTCTATCTTAAATATCTTATCATGGTCACTAAAACCATTCTAATTTTTTTTCTTTATTTTTTCACGGATTCAACAACGGACGTTTAAAAGAATGGTGCTGGTCTCATTTTTGTTGAACTCTGAATTTTTTAAAACAACAAAAGTTAGAAATAATGCGAGAAAGTATGGTGTTCTAGCCCCACTAGTTACGTTCTACAATCATCAAAACTGGTCGCATTACGACCCTTCGCATATATTGATGTTGAATTAAAAAAATGTTCATATTTGTTTGTATTTATTTTCACATATTGTATTTGTACTTATGAAATTAAAATACTTATATATTTTGCGATGAAATAAACTAAAAACGTCCATATTTTCTTCGAATATAGTATTCAGTGTCTGCATATAGAAAATGATAGAACTGCGGTAAGTAAATTTATTTATTAAATCCCGTGTACTACAGAATTTTAAGAGGCGCAAACGTAACTTACAGTGAATATGATGTACAAAAACAATTCGCACACCTTTCAAAACATTTCGTGTTATGCATTATATAACCCACTCTTGGAATATTTTGAAAGTGGACACCACAACTGTGTGATTTCCGTACACTTTTCACAGTACATTTTGATGTCATATTTCTTTAGAATTCCCTGATCAAACTCATCCCTTCTTTTCCCCATTTATTTTATAGTCACGTATGAAAAAGAACCTCTCTATTACGAAACATTTTTGCTACATTTTTTAAGTCGCTTTTTCAACTACTAGGTCATGTAGCGACCACTGCGATTGTTTACATTAGGGTCACTGGAGGGGGAACACGACACGTAAGGACAATACAAACAGACACAAACACGCATGCCCGAGGCGGGATTCGAGCCCGCGACCCTTCGAGCCGAGACAGCTACGTCCCTACAGCCTTCGAGACCTCGGCTACTTGTCACTGTTACTCCGTGAATAAATCAAGAAAAGCCTCCTTCCTTTACGATAACGATATCTCAGTATATTTTGTAAAAGCCAACATTTATTGTACTTAATAAAGTTTCTATTACTCATGCCATGGGATAAAACCAACGAGGAAGAAATCCTTCCTTGGATATAGAGATATCACCGATCACAGACCTATTTTAATACAGAACGCTATATTTGGGTGAGGCGTATGACTTCCAGATGGTCGCCTTGAAGGCTTCGAATGTCCCGTGAAAGGGCCTTAGAAGGTGCGTTGCGTGGCCTGGCAAATTCCGCGAGTGTCCCCGCAGGGCGCCGATCTCCATCGGGAGCGCGCGGCGGGACGGAGCGGAGCGGGGCGGGGCGGGGCGGGGCGGGGCGGGGCGGGGCGGGGCGGGGCGGGGCGGACCGGAGTGCGGAGCGGAGTGCGGAGCGGCGTCGGAGCAGGGAAGGCCGAAGAGTAGCCGCGTGGGCGGCGCGCGGTGGGCGGGGCGGAGGCGTCCCACAGGGTGCGAACGGCCTGCGGGCTGCGCGCCACGCTGTCCCCGCGCCCTGCCACCGCCCTCCCCGCCACTGTCCCCGCCGCCGTGCCGGGCGCAGCCTCTGTGTCCACTTGCTATTCATGTGAGTGGCGGGCGACGGGGCATCGGAGCGCCGTCGCCGGCCGCACAATGGGACGAAACCCAATCGATAACTCAACTCAGTTGCATGCGTGCGCGAGGGCCCACCGGAGGCGCCAAGGGCGCTGCGAAGGGCGGCGGCGGCGGAGGCGGAGGGTGCGGGTGGCGGCGTTGGCCAAGGCGCGCACACTGCCCCGGACCCCGCCCACTCCACCGCCGCCGACCCCTCCTCCTCCTCCGTCTCCTCTCCAAGCGACCAGAAGCCGACAGCTGGCGCGACGCGTCCGTTCTTCCCTCGCTCCGCCTCCCCCGCGCCGCCCCCTCCAGACTGCACCTCCCCGACCACACTGCCCACACCCCGCTCTGCTTGCTTCACCCCGCCTGCTCCGCCCCGCCCCGCCTTCCTCGCCCAGTCCAGACGGCTCCCTTCCGTCCCACCCGCTCTGGCAGCCTGCTCCGCGCTGCCTAATCCGCCCCGCCCTGCCCGCCCCCGCCCCTCCCCCTTCCCGCCCCTGCCCCGCCTGCTCCTCTAACCGCCCACTCCTCCTCTCTCCCCCTGCCACGTCCCCCAGATGTGCCCCGCCTGTCCCACCCTGCCTGTCCCGCCCAGCTCGTCGTGCCGTCCGCCGCTCCCCAGGCGCTGGGCCGGCCGCCCGGCGCCGCTCCGCCGACTGCCGCAGTCACGCTGCTTTCGCGACCACCCGCTGTGTCCCTCGTCAAGGACTCCAGCTGGGCCATTGCCCGTCCACCCGCCGCCCGCCTCGTCTCCCTTCGCCCGGCCTTCCCCGAGCCCGTATCTCCGATGCCGCCCTCCCTCTCATCTTTCGAAGAAGATCTCGACGGCCTTGCGTAACCCTTGCCACCCTCGTCTCCGGCACTCGCCTGTCATTGTTCTCTAACCTTCTCTATCGTATTACAGATAACACCTCTCGCCCGCCCCACTCACATCACGTGCTTATCGGCTCCTCGTCTTACGAATTCTAGTCAAAAGTTTGTGCTACAATTCTGTTCCGCTCACTGTTGCAGAAGCCTTCTTTTCTTAATTTATAGTACATTTACACAAATGTAAAGTGTGTGCTGGTAAAAAAATTGACACTTTAAAATATTTTAGATATTAGACAGAATTTTTATATATTTAGTTAATCACTACTGTAAGACTAAGTGGATAACAAAGAATTCAGATTGAGCCCGTCAGGGAGTACCATTAGGCCCTCATTAGGCATTCATTAGAATGTCTCCTCGCAGCTGAATTGGGCATCGCTTTCTACAACAAGCGATTTTAGTAGCGGTATCTTTTCAAGGAATTCTGTAAGCGCGAAACATAATGATTGAACAACATTTAGCTCGCAGGAAGATCTCTATTAAAGACAATGATGCGCTTCAAATATTCCTATATTTTAAAAAAAAATTCAGAGTAAAATAATTCTCATTCTTGTGTATACGAATTTTTCCATTAAAAACATTGAAAACTTTCAGTTTTGCTTTCAGAAATTGAAAAAATAAGCCATTTTAAGATTGAATTTCAATCTTATTATTTTTATAAAAAACCCTATCTTAAATAATAACTGACCAAAAATTACCAAAAATGCATGTATTTGCAAATGCGCTATTGATTTGAATGTCTTTTGTTCAATGACGTACGTCAATTAGTCAGTTGCAACGGGGAAGCGCATTGAGACTCGACAGCTCATGGTTCAATGCCGCCTGCACCCACGCCACACACGCCCGCTCCCCCTTCATTCCCGTCCTTTCCATGTTTCCTGCTCGAAACGACTATTGTCATCTCCTCCAACAGCCGGATAAACGTGGACGGGAAAATGCGGGCTCGGGCCGGAAAACGAGTGCCTGGAAAAGCGGGCCGAGAAACGAGGGCCCGGAAACGTGGGCCGGGAAACGCGAGCTGGGAAACGGGTCGGGAATCGCGGGTCGGGAATCGCGGGTAGGGAATCGCGGGTCGGGAATCGCGGGTCGGGAATCGCGGGTCGGGAATCGCGGGTCGGGAATCGCGGGTCGGGAATCGCGGGTCGGGAATCGCGGGTCGGGAATCGCGGGACGGGAATCGCGGGACGGGAATCGCGGGACGGGAATCGCGGGACGGGCATCGCGGGACGGGCATCGCGGGACGGGCATCGCGGGACGGGCATCGCGGGTCGGGAATCGCGGGTCGGAAATCGCGGGTCGGGAATCGCGGGTCGGGAATCGCGGGTCGCGAATCGCGGGTCGCGAATCGCGGGTCGCGAATCGTGGGTCGCGAATCGGGGTTCGCGAATCGCGGGTCGCGAATCGCGGGTCGCGAATCGGGGGTCGCGAATCGCGGGTCGCGAATCGCGGGTCGCGAATCGCGGGTCGCGAATCGGGGGTCGCGAATCGGGGGTCGCGAATCGGGGGTCGCGAATCGGGGGTCGGGAATCGGGGGTCGGGAATCGCGGGTCGGGAAGCGCGGGTCTGGACACGCAAGCGGGGAGGCGGACATGACCCACACCCAACGCTGTTGGCTACCGCTTCCCACCGCCTTTCCGCCGGCACTTTCTCTGCCTCGCCGTTTCCAATGACGCCCAGCACACCACTCCTGGCGCCCCGGCTCAGTCGCATACGCTGTGCATGGACCGCGCCGGGCAGTTCGCTGCCCCCGGCAACCGAGGACGGGCACCGAGGACGGGCGCCGACGCCCCACACGTCGCCGCGCCGCGAACGCCCCGCCGCCGACCCCTCGACGCGCTACCCCTCCTGCCGGCGCGCAGTGGGCAAACTCACGGGATTAAGGGAAACAATACGCCAGTGCTCTCCATTACATCATTTGTTAAGCGTAGTCCTAGAAACGTTCGAAACTACTACTTGCAAATATCCCAAAATAGTTGAGATGAAACGAGAAAAGAGGCGACTTATAAAACTTTAACAAACTACAGATGATTTAAATGACAAACGAAATTTCAACTGTGTAGCGCAAGAATTATTTAAATATTTTATTAAATATTTAAATTTATTAAATATTTATTTATATAATATATTTATTTAATAAATATTTAGAATTATTATATATTTATTTTACGAACACTATGCAAATGAAACTAAGAAATATTTTGGAGGACTGCCACCATCTGATACCGAGCACTCTTAATGGAAAACGACCGAAAGCAATAAACGTCCAAACATTCCAGCTCCGCAAATTCGTGATAAACATGGTAAATGATTAGAACCAACCTTCAAAAGCCAACAGGATTTGTGGGACACATGGCAAATGTGTTTCAACCGTTCCCATCTCATAGAGTGGAATAAAAAAGACATTTTATTCAGTTCATGAGAACGGAAGTTTCATATGCAATAAAACAGATTCACCTTCATAAAGCAGGTGACTACGACCTCATCACCGGCGTCGTTCTAAGAAACCTGCCACGTAAAGCACTAGCATTCGAAACATCCATTTTCAAAGCCATCAATAGAATTGCACATTTTCCCTCTTGTCACACTGCCGTCAGAAGCGTAAGGGTAGAGCAAGAACATTAGCGGCGCAGACAACCCGCCCCGCTAGACAGACGCTGGGATGATTTAATTGGAAAATGCTTTATCTAGCAATCATCTTTGAAAAACATTTTGAAATGTACCGTCAGAGAGTGAGAATATGCCAGATTCTAGTTTTATAAATGGATACGCCAAAATAATTGTGAAATTACCTCAAATTTATACTCATCGTGGTTTCACAAATAATTTTTCAGTTTGAATCATCCTCTTCACCTGATTTCCGGAGTAGTCAATTTTATCCGATTTTTCGAGCCATGACTAATGCATTTTTTTACATTGCTACAATATTGCCTCACCTGTTTCATCAAAATTTGAGGGTATTTCGCCAGGGCAAAATCGACTACTATACTCAACAATCACGTGATTACCAACCCCAGCCCAAAGAAGTTTGTCGTTTCTTTTTCTCTGATAACTGATCGATTATTTTCCCATATGTCCTGATGCGAATCCAAAGATTCTTCTCTCTCTTCATATGGGATCTCGAAATCTTCAACTCCTTATTTCATATGTACTCAGAATATGTTACTTCCTTTCTCACTCAATTCGTCTATGAAAGATAAAAATTGCAACAAAACGTTATGACCTTACTTTCTTGCTCTTACTTATTAACTGATAAAACCAAATCTACAATGTGTGTAAATAAGTTGGCAATTTCAAGCACATTTCTTATTGCAAACATTTGAAAGAACGTTGTATTTTTTAAAAGGTTTAATTTGTTTTCAGTGAAATGTTTCTGAAATGTACTTTTCCTGTGAACATTACAGAAACCGAATGAATTCAGATTTCCTGAATAGGAATTCAGATTCCTGTTTCAGTTTCAACAGTTCTGTTTCAGAAATGTTTCAGTGTTTCTAAAAAACAAAGTTTTCATTCTGTTTAAAAGTCCATCTGGTTTTCTCTTCTTGTTTTGGGTAAAAATTTATCTAAGAGATATTTTTTAAATGTGGTGAATATGTGGAATAAGCTCTTTCAGCTGTTGCAGATTTATATATTGCCTTTTTGATTTTTCGGTTTTCCAATGCGTATCCTCAGTATCTTCCGCCAAGAAAAGAAGTTCTCTTCTTTATATTTTTTAACAATTGTCTTCATTGTTTTTTTACCCAGGAAATTCATAAAGAAAATCAGCAGTTATTTCTTGATCTGCACATTTTTTAAGTTTGCTTAATCACTTCCACCTATTGAGAGGGAACATACACGTTTTGACTCCAATTCTACACTTTTCGATTACACCAAAAATATGATCACACTCTATTCATGTGTGTCTTGGGTCTAGGAATGTATGATCAACAGTTTCTACGCTGCAATTTCTCGAAATTTTCTTCCAAAATTTAATTTTGTTTTATTCAGGTTTTGCCTCTCACATCAATCACTATATTCAATCATGTAACGTAATGTATTGGTAAGATTTTCACTTTTTAAACAAGACCTAATCTCTCGAGACTGACCTAGTACTGTATTTTCTTCCCAAACAAACATGGTCGATTTTACAGTTTTTGAGTCTAAGTTACATTAATATTGACTAAATAAAACAAAAGAAATTCACAAAAACCTCTCATTAAATACTTCTAGTAGAAGTTCTATTCTAGGAACCAGAATCATTCATCGTTATTAGGTGAAACACTCGTGTCCAATCAATCGAAGATAATCTGCCTCATTTGCTTGGTTTTAGATATAAACATCGTGAAACTTTTAAAGAGTCCAAATGTTGAAGCACAGATCGTAGAACGAAACGTCCCGGAAAAAAATAAGGAATTTTCCCATGAAATGTAACATATTCATCTATATGAAATGATAATTCAGAATTTGTACAAAAGACACTTACCTATTTTTTTCTAAAACCTCAAAATAACCGATTTGATTTGTGATAAGTCTTAGCTATGACTTATTTACAAATTACAACCGCACCGATTATTCGCTCCATTTCTACCAAATTCATTATAACTATTTACGTACGCTTAAAGTGAACAATGAGCGATGTTGAATTATTACGCCTCCGAATCGTCTCGGCTTTGAATCGGCCAGAACCAGCGTTCCGCTAATGTCCCCGCCCGCAGTCACAGACTCCGTTTGCGCCGTCTCTCAGTCCGACCCCCGACTCCCTCTGCCCGACGCCGCCCGCTGCCCCCCCCCCCCTGCCCCACGCCAACCGTGCAGCGGCTGGCCGCAGCCAGCTCGACCGTTCCTGCCACTCGGAAGGGAACAGCCGGGAAGGGCTGCCAGCGCGGTCCCCCTGTTTGTTCGGGCAAACAGTAACAGCAGTTTGTGTTCAATTAGGGGGAGTTTGTTTTCAAATTATGCGAAGAGTGCCGCCGTTTCGCGTACCCTGCATAATTTATGCTGGCCCTTCTCGCCCAAGTGACTGCAAGGCCTTCGTTATGCTGCTATAGGCGAAGGGCTATTCTTGAAGTAGCCGGCCGTGTGGATCCAAGAGCAGAATTTCAAACGTCAGGCCCGGTGAATGACTTTCGGTGTTGCGAAGCCAAATCTCCCTACTCGTTTCAGACGCTGAAATGAATATTCAGTCTTGTTTTAGTCCGTACTTCGGAGTGGAAAGTGCGTTTGTGTTACGAGAGTGAACGAGGCAATTGGCCTAGGCATTTAAATTTCAACGAGGCGCTAAAATCCTGAGCTTCCGACGGAAAACATATGAGGCCGCTGTTCGTTTTTCCTCACGTAGAAATGCAATGTGACACCGTTGCACTTGACACACGGATACAAATTGCCATTCGCCAGCCTTTAGTCCGTCCTTGCGAATGTACGTGACAAATTGTTCACTTTTCGTGACTTTTTGCAGTAATTTATGTATGTTTATAGAAATACCTGCAGCGTATTTCATCCATACAGATGCGCAAATGGAAGCATTTGTCTTGTGCCGCTATTCAGAATTTCACTACACTTTGATGATCAAACGTTGTGTGCTACACTGAGCACATATTGAAATTCTATATTGAGCTATTACTGAGGAATAATCGCATTGCATATGAATACAAAAAAATGCATTAAATGAGTTCAGGAATGAAATATATTTCCTGAATAAAATTAGTATCCGATTAGTTGACATCTCTTTACTATTTATCTTTATATAAAAATGCGATACATGTTTAAATAATATTCAAGAAAATCTATAAATTATTCAGCCATAACATGAATAAACTGTAACAAAGAGGTTTCTTCCCCGATGAGTATTGGTTGGAGAGTAGATATTTAATTCATAAAAATACATAAAAATAGCGGAGAAAGGGACAAAGGAAAATGATGACTTCAGCACAAGCAAATCAATTGAACTTCAAAATTGTCGCGGCTGTGAACGTCTTTTGAAGAGCGCGCCTAGAGGGCAGCGCTCGGCGGCAATCAAGGGAGACGGCCGAGGCAGCGGAGCAATGAAAACGCCGCCCAATCCCTGGTGGCGAGCTGGCCGGAGAGCCAGCAGCCGAGTCTGCAGCGCCGCCCGCTTTAAGAGCAGGCGCCGCCAGCCCGAACGGAGAGCGCTAGAGTTTGGTGATTGTGGGAAGTTGAGTCAGGAGATACGTACTGTGTTATAAGTGATTGTTGGCCCGGCAAGTTATTTGGAATTCTGTATCGATTATCTGTTAGACCCTGCTAGTTTTTGTACATCTCCTGAACATTTGGTATTTGACTTTGGCTGTTGTGTTTTGGTACATTCTTTTGGTTTTGGAAATGTACCTGATGTACTTTCTGTGTTAATAAATCTGTGTTGGTTAAAGCGTGTATTATTCCGAACATAACAAAAATCACCTCCGTTATCATTTCCATCTCCGTCAACATTTTGGAATACGTTACCAACCGTATCATCATAACCATTTCCATTATATCCTTGATCTCTTTTTTTATTCAATAATTTTCTGATACAGCGTACATAGCAACTTTACTGAATTGTTTTTGTACAATGTACAAATAATATACAGACAAAATAAGAAGGATGACCTCACTGGGCTCGTCAACGGGAAATCAGGTTTGTGTGTTAAGGAGTTATTGTGGTGATTTATAAACTGGGTGAGATTAACGGGGCTTATGATGTGGAGAAAGAGTAGGAGTTACGGAGGAGGGAAATTATCTTTGGGGAATCTGGTCGGGATGCGGTTAGATGAGAATGAGTGGTTTTTCCTAGTGAGAATGTCGGTTGGAAAGGGAGGTTATGAAACTTGAATCTTTCTCTTGATCTTTGAATCTTGAATCTTGAATCTTTCGGAGAGGCGGGTGATGTGCTGGGCGACTGTAGCGAATTTTAAGTCCTTGTGAATTTGTGCATTTGATTTGTACCATGGGACATTTAAGGCAGTGCGGATGACTATTTTGTAGAGTATGGATGTGATTTATTGTTGAGGGGGCAGCACCTCCCCATATTGGGACTGCGTACGTGATTGCAGGGCGGACTAGCGATTTAAATAAGTGTATGGTGGTTCTTAGGTGAAGGGATAACTTTCTATTAATAAGAGGATAGAGTTGGCGAAGGGAGGATATGGGCTTTCCAGGTTAGACAGGTGCCCAGGACTCCCAGGAAAGGGATAGATGTGCTGTGCTCTGCCCATTTGAAGGGAAGAACAGACATCTTAGTGAGAATGAGTGGATGTGAATAAAACTGTATCATCTGCATATAAGGCCGTTTTGGTGGAGGGATGCCTGGGGATATCGTGGGTGAACAGCGTTGGGGATACTGGAGAACCTTGGGGGACTCCTGCAAGGATCCTAAATGTTTGGGATATTGAGTAGTTTACTCAAACGGCAAAGGATCGGTTGTGGAGGAAGTCTTTGATGATGTTGAATAGGTAGTCAGGGGTTCCAAGGAAGGGTAGTTTATATAGAAGACCTTCGTGCCAAACTCTGTCGAAGGCTTGGGAGTAATCGAGGAAAATGGCAATTGCTTCCTTTCAAATCCTAGGGCTATGGATTCTACCAGTCGAAATTCATGGGCTATTGAGCGGAGTGGGAGGAATCAAAATTAGGCTGGAGGGATGATTTTTGTTTGATTAGCAAAGTCGCTCACCCTGGAGAGAATTAGCTTTCCGACTATTTTTGTGGGGGTTGGGAGGAAGCTAATTGGGCGATAGCTGGCAGGGTTGTGCGCAGGTTTGTTGGGTTTGAGGATCGGAATTATGATTAAGTGTTTCCTGGCTAGGAAGAGAGTGAGGTAGGATTCTTGTTGATCGCTATAGGATAGGCGCATTGGACGCTAGTTTGGAGATGAAGGATAGGAAGTGGAAATTTTTGGTATTGGCCATAGCTACGTGGACTTTGTGGGTAAAGTTGTTAAGGATGGTTTTCAGATAGGGTAATCTTAGGAGCTGCCAATTCTTTCTGGCTTGTATGAGGTGGAGGATATGAGTGGGGAGAAATAAAGAGTGGGTAGGTTTGAGGGACGAGTGAGGGGGTTTGAAGCTTTGGACGCCGCTGCTATAATGGTTGATGTTAGGCTGTTGATGGCTGTATCAATTTCGATTGGATGATTGAAAAAGCAAGGGGTGTGGAGGTGATTGTTTAAATAGTCTTGGAAGAGGGACCAGGAGATGGGGCCATGGAATAATTTCGTTGGTTTAGGAGTGAGTATGGGCGAAGCTACGAAGGAAATGAGGACTGGTGAGGGATCGGAGTTAGATTCGGGAACGGGTTTTTGGAAAATGTGGTTTTAATATATTTCGTAAGTATTATGTCCTGAATGTCGGGGGGCATTCGGAGATTGTAAGGGAAAAGTGTGGGTTCAGCAGGGAGAACAATATTAATGTTACTTACGTTGAAGAATTTAAGAAGTTGGGCTCCACTTGGAGTGGTTGAGCAGCAGCCCCACAATTGATGTTTGGAGTTCCAATAATCATTCATCGGGATATTGGGTTTTTATACATGGCGATTGTGGTTATCGGTGGGCCTGAACGTTGGGGGAGAGCAATTCTGAGTTCTCAAGTTCTCAAGTCAGAGTTCTCAAGTGATAAATAGGGGAAGTGGATAATGGTTAATGGATTTTTTATGAGGATGGTGACACCGCCTGAGCCTTTGTTGGAAGGTCTGTCTGATCGGTATATAGAAAAGCCGGGAATGGAAAATTTTGAGTTGGAAAGGATGTGGGTTTCGATAATAATGGCTTTGTCAATGGAGTATTCGGCAAGTAGATGGGCAATGGTAAGTTTATTTTTGGTAATGGCGTTGGCATTCCAATAGAGTAGGTTGATATTCTGGTAATTAATAGGAACCATTGCTCAGAAAGGGAGTGGGGTGGATATAATTATATTTTGTATTATGGAGAACAGGGGGAGAGTATCTGGTTAATAAAGTTGACTACAAATTGACTTTGGGCATTGGGCTGGGGATAACTACAGGAGGGCTGGAGGGGGTTGGGAGAGGAGGGAATTTTTGAGGTTGAGGGGAGGGAGAGGGGATAGTTAATGAGGTAGTCTTGGAGAGTGAGGGTGGGGATAGGCACGTGTATTATGAATGTGGGGATTGGTTGGATGGGTAGATTGGCAGGGAAGCCACCTGTAGGTATGGGTTGGCGAGACTTGGCGATTACTAGTTGTTTTTGCTGAAACAAGTACAATTTCAATAAGCTGTTCTATGCTTTCCTTTACAATTCGCACAAATAAGCTCAGCGTTGGGAGGGAGGTTACACGTGGTAGAGAGGTGGTCTCTCATGCACTTCACACATCTAGGAGGTTTGTTACAAAATTTTCTGGCGTGACCAATGTCCTGACACTATTTGCATTGTACTATTGATTGATTTTTCTCCCTAAGTTCTACTTTGACAACACAGTGTAGTAGAATATTTATTTTGAACCGTTTTTCAAAGTACTCATTGGTGTCTACTTCTACGACACAAAAGGGCATTGGGGATCTATCAGATTAGTAAATGCATGTGACTTGACTCTATGTGATATCTTTCTTCACAATGTCATTCTTGACTTCATCTGTGAAGGAAGTATGCACCTCCCTAATTGTAGCACTTTTGCGTCTATTCTGTGGGTTATTATACGTATGAAACTGAAGTTTTTGCTCTTTTAAGAATTTCATTGTGTTCCTAAAGTCTGAGCTTCGGAGAGTATTTACTTTTATCACTTCTCTGCGATTAGAGGTGGAGAAGCTTTTAACACAGATTTTGCTAAGTTCATCTAGGAGGTTTTTGAAGTTTTCTGTATCTATTTTGTGTAAAAACATGGCTTAGATTCTGACTGGGGAGGTAGTTGGGACGGATCCGGCTATCTGAGGCATCGTTGAGGTTGGCTAATTCGCCAAATCTATTTGGCGAGAATACCGATTCGGGTACTGCCCGGGGCTCACTTGTTCAACACGGTTTCTTTTAGGAAAATCTACATCACTGTGTTACTAATTGTGTTGAAAGTTTTGCTGCGCAGCTTGGAAGTGCGATTGCGGAGCGAACATAGTTGTGCCGGAGCGAAAACTTGTTGATGTAGTACTTGCCATTGCTGGTGGTTTAAATGCGGAATTTGATGGTGGGCCGAAGGTGGTTGATGTTGCAGGATGTGCTGATGGTCGGGGCATCCGGGGAGCCACTGCTGAGGGCCCCCGTTGATGGTGTTCAGCGCCCTTGAAATCGCCTCAGTGAGCGATGAGTGCTACATATCCATCAGTGCTGTTCTGGTTGTTAACACAGATCATCAGCACTAGTTGGGGAACGTGGACAGGGTCACACGTCACCCGCAACGTTTTCAACCACCAAATCTGTTGAATATGCACTCCAGAAACCTCAGTGGTAGCATAAATAGAAGTTTGAACTTAATGTAGACGCGCAGACACAGCGCTGTACTTGAAGCCCCGGCGGACTTATCGCTACTGATAAGCAGAGAACGGAAAATATATAGTATCAAACATCGAAATATGTACATAAAAATGTAATGAAAACAATATGTAACAAATGTGTAATATCGGATATAATATTTAATATTAAAATACACTTATTAGAAAACATAATTACATGATACGAAATCATATTTATAAAACATTTGCTATGTAGCGACCCATAACATCCGTTGTTTCATCAACGGCAATGTACACAAATTTGCGCCACTGAATCGCCAACATCCGCTCTAATGTTTTGAAGCGTTTCTTGATAGCAGATATCCAAATATTTCTTGTAGAGGGTTGATTCATCTGGAACAGCACGACCACAATATTTTTCAAGAAACTATCTATAAACAGGAACATGCTGAAAACTTTACACCCATCAGTCTGCTTCCAATTTTATCAAAAATCTACGAACGTCTAATCCATACAAGACTAATAAAATTCATCAACAAAATAAAAGCAATCCCATCGGAACAATTCGGATTGAAACCAAATCATTCCACCACTCATCAATTATTGCGTATCACTGAAGCCATAGCTAATGTTTTTCATCAAAAGAAACACACAGTGACAGTTTTCCTTGACGTAAGTCAGGCATATGACCGAGTTTGGCATCAAGGCCTCCTATACAAAATGCGCACTTTAGGCATACCCGAATACCTACTAAAGATCACGGAAAGTTTCCTAACGAACAGATCGTTTGTAGTTAAAGTCAACACAGAGATATCTACCCCTCACACTATTGCCGCAGGAGTACCACAGGGTTCAGTTCTCTCTCCCATATTATTTAACATTTTCAGTCACGACATTCCAATCCAAGGCGACTCCAACGTTGCTTTATACGCTGATGATATTTCACTATTCACCTCTCATAGCGATATCATAATAGCGAAGGAGAATATTCAAAACGATCTAAACAGCTATTTTAATGGACTCAGAAATGAAGAATAAAACTAAATCACACCAAATGCCAAGCAAAAATATTTACTTTACACCGACCGAAAAATCCTCCCGAACTTAGCATCCAGGGAAATCACATTCCGTGGACCTCTTCACCGGTGAAGTACTCAGGAGTATTATTTGACAAAAGATTAACGTGAAAACCCCACATCCACGCAACTGCTAATAAAGCCTTGGCCAAAACGTCAAAAATGTTCCCCTTAACTAACTCTCGATCTGCCACTAGTATCGAAAGCCGAATATTACTATACAAATCAATCATTCAACCCACTCTAACCTATGCATGTCCAGTCTGGGGTGGCGTAGCACCCAGTAACCTCCAAAAGTTAGATGCATTCCAAAATAAGTTCCTAAGAAAGACCCTCAAGGCACCATGGTTTATTCCAAACTCCCAAATTCATCGCGAGCTCAATATATTGCCACTAAACGAACACATAAGTAAAATAGCCGACCATTTCTTTAAAAATATTTACTCTTCACCTTGTTCCACAATATTTAATCCGGGTCGTCGTGCCCGAGTTAAATCAAGGTTCCCTAAGGATAGACTCAGACCACCGTAACTTGTTTTCTACACCTTTCCTAGCGCTACCCTAACTTCCATCATGACACCTCAGACAAAACCTTAAAGCCTGAACCTGAACACCCTTCAAAAATAGATCATGTTCACGAGTAGGAATGAATACACCTTGCTATGGATGGCCATATCCAAAATGTTATAGGTATATGTACTATTATCAAACTCCTCGAGAGACAGAAATGTCGAACGAGAAGAAATAAATTTAAAAAAATAAATAAATTAAAAAAAGGAACATGCAATTTATTCAACAGAATATGGACAATTATCATAGACCGGCACATATCCTTGAAAAAATAATTTTCTGTGCTTTCTGGTTTCATTTTTGTCAACAACACTTGCTTCTGTGAATTGTTCAGCTGTTTGTTTTTATTCCACGCTTTGCACCACACCACTTTCCAGTCAGTAGTAAATGCTTCATTTATTGCTACCCAGAACCGTAGTTTACCACCCAGACTAGTCGCAATAGGAGCCATCGTAAAACTGCAGATCTCTAATACCAGCAAACAATCACTGCAGCGTGCAGCATTCTCATCAAACGCGATCGTCGGCGATCGCCAATGTTTCACGGAAGTTGGGGTGAAAGATCATGAAGAACACTGCCAGTGATATTTTTCACACCAAAAAATGACACTCAGCGACCTGGAACCTATGATCTCAGTCGCTGACGCGCACTGAGATAACTGAAGCAGACGCGCGAGACTGAGAATATCCGACCGCGTCTTCACATAGGGAAGCTCGCACGCAGTAATGCATTATGTAGGAAAGAATTTCGATTAAAAAATACAGCTTTTAATAAAAAAACATGTCATAAATTGAGAGAATAAAAAATATTTTGTGAAAATGGCAAAATATGTGAAATATGTATTATAGTGCTAAATATGTAAAAATATGTAACGAAAAACTAGGATATTGTGTTAGGACGGTGACGATTCGCCAAGATTACAAATTTGAGAACAGCCAGTAGAAAGACTAAAAATACGTATTTACATAAAAATCTCTACTGATAAGCGGCTGAGCTCGGCGAAGTATGAACAGCTCGGCGGTCGGGCGCGGAATCCTTGATTTCCTTCGTCTTCTTCTTCTTCTTCTTCTTGATGTTTTCCTTTTCTTTTTCTCCTTTGTCCATAGAGTCTTACAAGTTGTCCAAGAGTCTTCTAGTTCTTCTTCTTCCTTCCAATCCATGCGGGTTCGCACGAGTCTTTCTGTATTCATTCTTAAAACATGTTTGTACCATTGTTCACTATGGCTTTCCTCTCACCACCCCGTACACTATCTTCTCTATTTTGCATTTTCCCTTATTTCACAACCTATTTTTTCCGGCCTGGTATTTCTGGTAATTCTCCTTAACATATTTATTTCCGTAGTTTCTCGTATTGAATTGTTTTTTGTTTTTTTTGTGAGTGTGTTTTCAATTTATTTTTAATGGAATATAATAAATCATAAGTTGAAATATTTATATTCAATGAATATTACATATACTCCAGAATTGAACTTGGTAATTACTTACTTAGTTTGAACATTTAAAATGGAAATATTGTGACAAAACGTATATAATGTATTATAATGGTTGTGGATAAAAGTTAAAAGAGTATTTTGCCATTTAAACTTCACTACATTCTAATTTTTTTATCATCTTTACAAGATAATTTGCTGATGAATTAGGAATATATTGGGGGAAATTCCAAACCAACGGATGTCGTGCAAGCCCTAAAGTTTGTTTTCCTTACCCTTCACTAGAGGTGAAGAGGGAAGAGAGGAATCGAGAAAATGATGGGAGGGATCAAGAGAGAGGGAAAGGGTCTAAAACAACAAATAAAACGTAGGTTTTACTCGGGACAGTACTTCCCCACAATAAAAGATGTTAATTACATTTTACGGGTTCTTGAACATTAATTAATTCGTTAACGCCCTATCTTTCGTTTTGTTGGCCAAAGTTGACTCCCGAATTTCCAACTTTAGGAGGAAATTTAACTCGACTTAAAAACGTTTTCCAACAAAGGGCATAGCGGTATTGGATCAAAATAGACCATTTCTTTATTGCGTAGAAAACGTTCTTTCCGACTGACGCATTGGTTTGCAACCTTTCAATTTCCAATAGAATGATTCTTTCAAAGATGTTTCCCTTAACTTTCGAGTTTCCGCGACTAAAGTAGGACATTGACGAAACTTCTCTCTACTTTTATAAAACTGCGGTTCAAACCTCATTGCATCTTTGCCAATTAAGTGGACTCAAAACGAATGATTTCTTGCTTCGCTTCGTCATTCCATCATAATAAGGTATTGTCAAACTTCTCAGAAGTGAGGTTTGAAGGAGATATAAGATATAATAAGATGAAAAAACTCACCCGCTCAGAGACGTACAGAAAAGAAGTAAGAAGTTTTCTTTTTCAAATCCTTGGGCAAAAGCATAATATCATTATTTGTTGTGTGTTTTTCTGCTTTCTGATATCACACATAGTTTCCTCTTCAGTGATATAAGTAAGATGTTACATTGTGCATTAATTCTTTCACAGAGGATTGATGTAAAACATTGAAAATTCTAAGAACAACTTGAAGAGTTTAATCCTGAACCATTGAAAATACAAACAATTATAGATACGTAATCTCTTTCTCTCTTTTTCTTTTCATTATTTCTTTCTTTTTCTTTCTTTCTTTCTTTCTTTCTTTCTTTCTCTCTCTCTTTCTCTCTCTCTCTCTCTCCCTCCCTCCCTTCTTCCCACACTTTTGTTGTCCCTGTCTTTTTCTAAACTTACCAGATCTTCTCTGGGTACTAGAAATGGGAGATTACGTGCAGTCACGTCGCCCGTTCAAAACCTGATGTAAAACAACATTGAAAATTCTAAGAACTTCAATAATTTAATCCTGAACTATTAAAAATACAAACAATTATAGATACATAATATCTTTCTTTCTTTTTCTTTCTCTCTTTCTCTCTCCCTCCCTTCTTCCCACACTTTCATTGTCCCTGTCTTTTTATAAGCTTACCGGAGAAGCAGATCTTGTCTGTTCACTCGAAATGGGAGATTACGTGCAGTCACGTGGCCCGTTGTGAAAGGTAACCGCCCTGACATCGTCCTGAAATGCATCGAAGGAACCAATGAAAACGATCTGAGCAGCCGGCCTGCAGATTTCTCTCAGAAAGAGGACGTCCGCCAGTATTCTTCGCTGGTGTCAAAAATCCACCGCCGTTGAACCTCGAATTTAAAACGTCTGGATTTTAAAACAATGAATACACTCGCAATCTTTCTTTCGTCTTCCTCGACCCATCTCCACTCCTTACTTTCACACACACTTCATGCACTACGCTACCACACATGCTGGGAGACCAGCGAGGAGCTTAAAGCTTGTACCTGCTGGGGCGGTACTTGGTCTGGAAAATCCCCCAAGATGGCGGGTAAGTCGACACTGGATCTCATTATCCAACAAGGGGAAATCACCGCCACCTCTCGCGATAAAATATGCACTATATTCCGGGAGGGTCAACAACTAATGACCGTAGCAGTTGACCCGCTCGGAAACACTAATTAATCAGTCAATCCATTCATTCATCCGTCGCCTCCCTTGGATTTGAAACATTGGTTTTAAGGACGCACCGTTTCCGAGTTATTTACAATTATAATGTGAGTTGCAGTAGTCTGTTCCTTGGATCATAATCTGCAAACTTCTATTTTTTCGCCTTAAATCTGTTTGATGGACAACAGGGGAGTAATTTCCTATCTACAATAGCACACAGGGTTTTGTGTCGTTGAATTCATATAAATTAACAAAGTCCATCATCTGTCCTTAGCGATATTTATATCAATTTTTTCCTCTCTTCGAGAACTTACGAATGTTCGTGAATAAAAAATATAATGCCATTTAAAAACAAATCTGTGACAATCTTTAAAATTACATCTCACAAAAGAATATGAAAAAGTATGATATTTCCCTCATCATCTACAAATTAGCTCAGACTGCATCCCGTTATCTCAATCGGTTTCGAAGACCTTTGTTGTGACCAACATAGATGCTTCACGCTGTATAAAGATGATTCTTTTTTATTTTCTCAGCTTCAGACATTTAAAGAGATATTCAAAATAATTTTGTTGAGAATTTTCTATTTTAATGTTTTTAAGCATTGAAATAGTGAATTATATTGTATAAATTACTTTTTGTAACTGGGGCATGATTTGCACGGGATTCATCTGTCATTTAAATTCATACAGGACGACAAAAACTAATCAACAGATCACTAAAACCATTTCAACACCAAGAGATTTATTTCGCTATATTTTTCAAATGATTCATCTAAAACTTCAATATATTTATTTAATAAACGTGAAATTGAAACGAATTGTCTTATTCTAAATACACTTATTTTCGGACACGAAA
Organism: Teleogryllus occipitalis; assembly: GCA_011170035.1. Classification (NCBI taxonomy): domain Eukaryota; kingdom Metazoa; phylum Arthropoda; class Insecta; order Orthoptera; family Gryllidae; genus Teleogryllus; species Teleogryllus occipitalis. The sequence goes on from BLKR01006498.1 coordinate 32,618, forward strand.
TACTTAACTTTAAATCTACATTTTGTTCCATATCACAGAATATCTACCTAAAGGAAACTAGCGAACAAGAACGCTGGGATGGTTTTGTCCCTTGAAAGTTTTTTGTTCTCTCATAAGTTCCCGTTAGTTATCGGAGATAAAGGGATTAGGGTGGTTTAGTTGGTCAGCAAGCTCGCAGACTGTGCTGAATGCTTTCACCCGGTTCTCCAGTCGCAGTGTGGTTGGAGCGCCAAGAGGTGAACAACACACGGCCATCTTTAAGAGGATTTAAGCGCTTGCCTTCCGCTCACTCACGGGAGTCGAAAATCTTATTAGGGTTTTAGCGAAAGCCGCGGCGGAGGGAAGCACTGGTAATGAAGGTCGGCCACTTGCAGTCAACAACAGGCAAAGAAAAAGCTGAAAAGGCTCCGGGAGATATGTTTTTCCATGGTCTAGGGGTACGCAGATTATTTTTAAAATTCATACTCGTACTTTAAGTTAAGTTTAGTACTTTTAAGTTTGTTGCTGCACCACACTCTATACGCTACTTACAAATGAATGAATGTATAAATGAATAAGCCTGTTTTGGTCCATTAGGAGATAAAACCTCTTATAAAGGGATAGCTCGTTTTTCAGTCTAATGTTTAACGTTCAATACTGATAATATTAAGCAAAACTAAGACGATAATTGTTTACTTTCTCGCACAAACTAATATGCAGTACAAAGATATTGTTGTAAAGCTGTCGCGAAAAATGCCGAATTTTCGACGAAAATCGTATGTGTGTCCTTGATACCGAAAAATTGAATTTTGACATTTGTCTCTCCATCTATCTCTACGTCTGTCACCGAACAATACCAACGGATAAACTATAGACAGGAGTCTCATCAAATTTGAAATTCCACGCACGATCCGGTTGAAGTCACGGTACTCTAGATTGGAAATGTATATTTTAATTTTCTTTTGAGGGGGGTACTTTACATGAAATCCTCAAAAACCTTTTCGAATTTTCTCAAAAATGGCTTCGATATTTTTCGAAGCTTTTCGCCCGAATATAGAAAAGTGCGCTTACGTAATGAGAGGCGTGTAAGCTCAGCGCATCAATACAGCCTGTGTAAAGTAAATACTTATAAGTTTACGTCCCAACCTTACCGTATATTTTCTGACGAGTTGAACACATTTTTGCGGTTTCAACGAGTATGATAATAAATAACATAAAACGGTTACAAACAAGATGAGTATCAAGTGTTTTTAGTACCCTTCCAAAAAACTTCATATATTCATTTTATGTTATAGGGGCCTTAATAAAGTGGAGTTGGGATTGTGTTTGGATAAACTATCTACTATTGAATAGCAAATAATTCACTTTAAAGATGATGTTGCAAACTGTATGTACTCATGGCTAGGTTCGTAATCCGACCCGATCTTGTGAAAAACAGTATTTTATGAAGGACTAATTTTTGAGACTTTTCGCCCAGCAGCTCCAGATTTAATTGGTCGCGCAGGCTTCCTCTCTCAATTATAGCTAATGGCCACTACTTTCTTCTGCTTCCCCTTGAGACGGCAAAGGATTCGCTTAACAAGAAAGAGAGGCCTTCGTAGAGAAATTCTTTTCAAGAAAATAGAAACTGTAACTTACTGAAGGATAAAGTGAAGAAAATTACGGAAGGAGAAAAGAGAATTCTCATGTCTCTCTGTGGGGCAAAAGCTTCGATGTTTCTACTTATATCCTTTTAATTTTAGTACATATTGCTCGGAAAGACCATATCGTGCACATTACAATGCTACAATAAATCAAATGGCGCACATTCATAATTCTAGTCGAGTTTCGTATATGCATGTGGTATTTATTTTTCGTTCAAATGGTAATTGTCCATTGATTGTTGATACCGGTTGTGATCCAGGTTATGTATTTACGTATCATATAGTTACATTATTATTTTTATTAAATGCCATTTTGTAAGCTGAATGGCACTAGCTGTATAATACCTTGGATTTTCGGAAAAAATGTCGCTGTCATTTTGGAGACCATTGTAGTTATGTGACGTGAAATGTCCAGGTACGGTTGTATTTGTGGTGGCTGGTCGGATTACTCTGGTAAAGCCTTTGAAAAGGGACAAAAATGTGCAAGATCTGGACTCTGGAGAAACGCATGCGGTATATGCAAATAGATAGCTGATTTGACTGTTGCTGATTTAGCTGACGTAGGATGTTTGAACGTATCTGTTGGACGTCTCTCAAATTACTAGCGTTTTCCATTCACTGCACTTATGCGCACCAGGGCGCACTCAGGACAGCTTTTGTCTTCCATTCGACCGCTATGGCCTTCCAGGGTAAAAAAGCGTATTTTCCATTCGCACAATGACACGGAGCCAGGGAGCACTCGGGGCGCCCTAAACTGCACTGACGAGCTCGTCAGTGCAGTCCATTGCATCGGGCCATTTTCAGGTTAAGTACGGAAGTTATGCATGTTGATTTGGATTCGTGGTTAAATCTTCTGTCACGTAGGGATACTTCGAGTGATTGATTATATTATATTTTGCAAGAAATGCCTTAAGATAATTATTCTGACTTACACGAAGGTCGGAAAATAAGTTTGTGTTTTCCGAAAATTTAACCTTGAATAACTTCATGTTAACAAACCTAGGGCTATTTATAAACCAAAATGTAGGTAAGTCTCAATTTCAAAATGCTAATAAAGTGAAAATAAAAATTGTGACCCTTTCAAAATCATTCAAATATGTGCCAAGAAATGGTTCTCGCATGCCCATACGTACACCTGCGGAAATGCTCATGTTAATATTTCAATGCTCTTCAATAAACAAACAATTCTGCAATTCTGTTCAAAATTTTGTGTACTATATCGAATACTGGTAAATCTCGAAAAATGAAATTTCGACACATAAGCATTTGAAGTTTTCGTAGTTTTTAAATAAAGAAATCACACGTTAATAATTTATAAATTAAGAAGAATTACTAAAAGACTTCATAAAAAGTATAACAACGGTCATAATTCCAAATTATAATTTTTCGAGTTCCATCAGAGAGACAGATCAAGGACAGCTGTCTATAATCTCACTTCGTAGCGCATTTGCACTGACTCAGTTCCAGATCCGTTTCATTCGTGGCTGCCCTTCACGCGTGTGGGGCAGCACTTATGCAGAGCTAAGACGTGTTTGCCATGCAGTAGAGTGGGTTTTAATAGACTTCGGCGGACAGGAGAGATGCGGCAGACTACGCGGCTCCTCCCCAACCATTACTATTAAACAATAGCATAATAAACTGGACACCAATGAATCAACCTATCAAATACTTAGGACTAAACCTCGATACAAAACTCAACTGGAAAAAACACATCAACATTAAAATACAACAGGCCAAAGTGAGATTAATCCAACTCAAACCATTACTAAATAAAAACTCCAAACGTTCATTAACAAATGCAATAACACTATACAAAACCATCATAAGACCCATAATGCTATACGCATGTCCCATATGGACAAATGCCGCACCATCCAACGTTAAAAAAATACAAATAATACAGAACAGATTCCTCAGAACAATCACCAACGCCCCATGGTTCATTTCAAATCAACAACTTCACAGAGAATTAAACATGAACTCAATCACCTATCAAATAGCACGCATATCCAATAAATTCTACTCCAACATAAACGCAATAGACCAACTAAAACAATACAATCTAGCCTCAACGAACAACACACAGACCAGAATAAACAATAGATACCCATTCGATTCATTCCTCAAAATATTCTCAAACATTTGTGAACAGTAGATACTCTCATGAGTAATCTACCCCAATGTAGTAGTAATAGTAGAATTAGGTTAAGTATAGTATTAAGTTAGTAGTAAGTCATCATTACATATGAAAGAGTGTAATACTGAACTATGTACAACCCAACAAGCAATAAATAAATTTAAAAAAAAACAAAAAAAAAAAAAAACAAAAAAAAAAAAAAAAAAACTACGCGGCTCCTCTATGCCAGAACACGGTAAGAAAGTGCACAGTAGTATTTTGAGAAAAGAAACTTCCAATATTTTGCTTTAGTGTTAAAGTGTGAAGATACTGAGTTTTAAGCTGGTTAAAGCATTGAACTTATAGAAAATATTCACAAATAAGTTTGGTTTAAATTTCTAATATTTTTGGAGTAGCACTTAGTAACTGCGATAGTGCGTACAATAAAAGAAAAGAAATATTTATATACATATATATTTGAAAAGAATATTGGTAACTGTGTTTTAGCTTGGAAGTGTCATTTGTAATTTGCGATGCGTTCTTGGCCACGTTTGAAAATTGCTTGTTGCTTTTTAGTTTTGAACACTGGACGTATTTATGGAATTCTTGACTTCGTATCAAGGTTGGCAACGGAAATGAAACCAAACATTTAATTTCTGGGCCGATGTAACGAAATTATTTTCTCGTTAGTTTAGTTTCGTTGCAAGTAACGAAACGAAAGTCTGCGCGAATTTAGTTTCGTTACAGAATTGTCAGATCGCTGAAGACAGTTTCGTTTCGTTTGTTTACTGAAACGAAACGAAAGTGAACTTCCTTACATTATGTAATAAACGTTCTTTATTTAGTTTCGTTATTAATATTTGTTGAAGGACAATTAATGAAAGTCGGGAGAGACCCATCAAGCGGAGTTGGATCCCAGACGACATTTCTGTACGTACTATTTTGTCTGCACATTTATCTGCACATTTTCCTCTATCCTTAATCTCCACGTTGTCCTCTATCGATAATTTCATTACTCTTGAAATAATTCGTGGCTATTGGTCCATTGTTACACGCAATACTCACCATGCTGGATACACGGTTTGACATGAAATTTTAGTAACCGTTAGTAACCTTCGTACTAAATACAGCAGAAATTAATCAACTATGAAGAGGGGGCTTAGTCCGTGGACCCTCTTGCTCCCGGCACGGGTCCCTTCTGACGACGCCTCGCACTTCCGAGAATGGCAGGGCCCTTCTCACGCCGCCTCCGCCGCGCGCCGCAGCCGCACCACCGTACGCCGTAGAATAAAGAGAGTTCGGGAGTCTGTCACATCGGTGACCTGCAGTGCCCTCCGAGTCAATGGACACCCTGCCGAAAGGTAAGTTGATAACGGTGGCACGGCTTTGAAGAATACCGCTGCAAGACGGCGGCAGGTGGCGTTTTCTGCACTTTGATAGGAATGTAGGCCGCAGGTCGCATTTCACAGGTCGTGAAATGTCCCAATACTAATCGTGCAAAAACTCTACTTGAAATTCTTTATAACACTTATAGCATATTTACATAGCATATATTATAGCATATATAAACATATTTATAGCACATAAATACCAGTATTTATATTTATTAGTTATGGAAGGTGCTGAACAAGCTGGTAAAATATCATGTCAATAAGAGTACTAATTGTATATAATTGTATCCAATTGGTGAGTTTTGCGTGTTAGTGCCGGGTGATCAGTATAAAACGCAACCCACGGCAGACAGAGACAAATGCACTGGCAACCATGTTTGAGCGGGTCGGATAGCGGCCGGTGGTTTCAAGCAGGTGAACTGACGTGAAGTACGCTTAATCCAATCCCCTCTCCCACTAACGCCACTCTGACGAGGAGAGCAGGTGACCGCCGAGTTCAACGAGAAAGGCACGAAGCTACTTGTTCGGCGTGGAAAGAAAATTGAATTGTCAAGAACAACGATTCCTTCGTATAGTGTTAAAGTGAAATAAACTTACCATGTAAAATATACATTATGGTAAATTTCATAGTAAACTTTGCTTGTTTTAGTTTCATAAAAAATATATACGCTCCAGAACATATGCTCCAGAAATGTATGTGTTTTATACTTTTCTATTTTAAATCAATATTAATTAATTATAAATTCAGATTCGCAGAACAAATGTTTGTTATCATTATTACTGAATAAGGTTACTTTAAAAATAATGAACCATTTAAAATATAACAAGAATTAATTTCTCAATTGATTCTGATACGCTTCCGTCACTAAAAATACTATCAAGTGCTTCAAGACCTTCGCTAACAATTCCCCGTAGCCAATTACAGTAATTCCTCCGAGCAGCGCGATCGGGAACCTTAAGCTCTTAAAAAGTCCGCTGTTTGAAGCGCATATTTTCAATTTTGTAGTGGCACAGTGCGCACTTCCATAAGAAAGATTACATTGCTGCTGAAGTTTCCTTAATGATGTTTTCGGGGAAGTCAAAAGAACATCCCGAACTTCCTCTAGTTTTAGCTGCGTAAGCACTGTAATTCGGCGACTGCGTTTCCGATCAAACACCTCCTGTCTCACGATAGCACTTCAGTAACTGAAATATGGTACTCTTGTTCCGAATAGACTCAGATGTCAATTTTTCTCTGAAAGCTGCCATACCTGGCACTCTTTGAAAGATTGCGTTCGGAAATACTCCTTGACCACAAAACTGCGTTGCTGTACACTGAGGCGCATCGTAAGTTATCTGCGAAAGAAGGAAACTATGAATGAAGACGCGGCCTGTTTTGCTTCGAGCAGGTATGACCCACACCACAGGAAGGGGGTGACTGAAACGAAGGGGTGGTGGTTAATGGAGTGCCACTGAAATGCAGTCGAAGGAGCTGTCCCAGAAGCAGTGTTGCAAAACTTTCAGTTTTCTCTCAGTGCCTAGAACAGCAGGGTTGCGTTTTATACTGATCACCCGCTATTAAGCTGATCTGGCAGGTAGAGAAAAACATTGTAAATTGGGAGAGGACATTGCATAAGATGTACTGATGTAGAACAATTAGGAAAATCATAGTTGATGGATGGATTATTATTTCCGGCGCGGCAACTGCAATTATAATTAGTCCCGTAAGTGTAGTGCATGCTGAATTTCAGGAGGTGGGCTGAGTTAGCTCAGAGCCAGCAATATTGCTGTCTCTGCTGCGGCTCTGACCGGGAGGTCGTAAAGTTCGAGTCGCGGTGGCTAGCGATTGGCTGCTCGGATAGATAATTTTCCGTGATTTCTACGATCAATAGCAGGCGAAAGCCGGTGTAGGTGATCTTTCCTTCCTATTCTTTGTCCTAATTTATATATCGTTACTCACACACACTTAACAAGGACTACACAATTACACTTGTCTGGAAACCAGTCGAGATCTTCAATTTTATTCCGCCTGGGGCGGTGCCCCGCTGGTATTCTTGGAGGGAGAAATCTCCCACAAGTCGACACACGTAGGACAGCGCCGGATCACACGATCCAGCGTCGGAGGAGCACCGCCACCTCTCAGGGTAAAACATCAACTGCACAAATGGGGCTAATGATAGATGTGAAATTACGCTAATGATTGTCGTGGAAACTGTCGGAAGCTTCAATAAATAAATCAATAAACCCGGAGAAGCCAGTGTTTCTCGTCCGCCAGAATGTGAAATGCGGCGTCGAACTATGTGGGCTTCTTGGACGATCCTCCATCCCCATTTTTTCCAGATCAGAACAATCTCCAGGCTCTGAGTGGTCTCCCGGGATGTTTAGTACTATAGTGCATGAAAGAGTGTTATTTTATGCGAAAGGATGAGGAAAAAAGATCAGTGGCTCGTTTGTTAAAGCACTACCGGTACTGATCAGAGAAACCATGGAAAACTACCATTTAGCGACTACTAGAATTCTTTGCTAGACAACAATAGAATTCGACCTAGCTAGAAGTGAGTCGGTAGAATTCGACTTAGCTCGTGTCGAAAATTCGTCACAGTCGAGACTGGAACTCTAGGACTTTCCAGTCAGAAACTCTGCAGGTTAAATAGTTGTTCCTCTGAGCCATCTCAGCGGAAAATTCACAATGATTTCCCCCAAATACCGGTATGAATCTACTGAAATACCGATATTTTCATGAGAAAATATCGATATTTCAGTAGTACAATACTTTTGAATAGAAGTATTTTACTGGCGTAGACTAGAGACCTGCAAAAGACGATTTTGCTGGAGTACTGCGGCAATTCGCTGAAAAATCCGCTACGCGTCAGGCCAGTAGGACACGGTTTTGCTGGGCTTGAAACCCGAGCATCCGATGCTCGGTGCGAGTGGGAACGACGCGGGCTAGTCTTACGTAGGACGGCAATGGCGCCTACGTAGGTAGTGGGGCACAATAGGTAGTGGTAACAGGTGGTAGGGCACAATGAGGCGATGTGTATATATGAGCTTAAGTACAGACGATGGCTGTATGAGCTAAAATAAGGAGATTGGGGGCATGGAAAAATTGGACAGTTTGTGTTAATGCATGGAACTATTACGCTTCAAATAAAAATAACAAATAATACATTGATTGAAACATTTAAATAGGAATATTACACTATTTCTGATTGTTTTTTTAATTTTATCATTCTAGATAAAGTACCATATGGTCATTATGAAATGACGTTCTGCTGCTCAAACGAAAAATTAAAAATATCTTTCTGGTACGATTTGATTATTAGGAACATTTCTAAATGAAATTAAAATAACACATTAATCAACAAATTTGTGCAAGTTAATTGCAGTGCGAACCCTAAAATTCCGTCACCGATTGCAAAGGGTGAACGCTACATATTCTCGTGTCAGTTGCCATCTATCGCCGCCCAAATTCATTTTTGTAATTTTTAATAAACAAAAGAATAGAGCAGTATGAGGTTTATGTTATCTTAGTACATTCAGTACTATACCTAGAAAAAGGTTAATGAAAATATTTGAGACGTTTTTGAGAAATCCTTGTTTTTGTTATTCTTTAATATTGTACATTTTGTGCGCAATATCGCGCGATAACTACAAAAATTTAAAAAAAGAATGTGCATAGCCTTATCAAAGAACAAATTATGGAAGACAAATTTCATTGGAAGGGAAAATTTCTATCTTCAATTTTGCAGTTGTAGGAAGACGCCGAAAAAAATACGATTTTCGAAAATTCAGAGTTTAGGTGAAGAACGAATCTATGCCATTTTTATAAGTGTATTTTATTCCATTCTTCAAACAAATTAAGAAAAAATTTGGAGCCATTTTGAGAAAATTTTTAAAATAAACCAGTGGCTTCATGTAAAGAAGCCCTCAAATTTTAAAGAATGTTTTTCAAAATCGGAGCGCTTCCAGTCGAACCAGATCGATCGGAGAGTATCCATTTTGGAAAAAAGGGTTCAAATTTTCGTTGCGTTTTATAAACCGTATCTTCAGCGGCGCATGGAACGTTATACAACGTATATCAACTGGTGTCGGTTTCTAGCGCGGTCGTTCTTTCACAACAGATGCCAAAGGTCATATTCGTTGAACTCTTCTTAGTTTGAAGTGCAGTGACACGCGTTCTTAATAATTCTATTGACGTCAGTTGTAAGGATGTCGTAAACCAATGACATTATGAAAGAAACTGAAAAAAGAATGACCACAATGCACCTGACGACATTGTGCTACATTCTATGTTTTGACATTTTTATTAGACCCCATTACTGTGAATATTTTGTTTCCAAAATCCAAAATATGTTTTTATTTATTTATCGTATATTGAGGTTATATTTTAAGGGACCCATATCTTTGCAAAAATTGTATTTTTATTATTCAAGTATGAGTTCGACTTTCTCGTCTGTCCGAACCTGCGACGTAATCATACATTTTTGCCGCCTCGCCAGGCCTCCCAGGCAATGGACACGACAGATCGGCTGATTGCGGCGGCGCCGCGCACGAGGAACAGACGCGCGGCGATTTCCGCTTTTCGACAAGCTGAGAGGTCATCAAAGGTATCAATTGGTCGAAAAAACACTACTAGCAAGTTATGTCACTGGGAGCGAAACGAAACCTTTTTTGTAACGTCACGAATTTTAAATAACGAAACTGAATCTTGAATAAAACACCTGGATAGAAACAAAATCGAATGATGATATAGTTTCGTTCCAGAAGCAGTTTCGTTACTAGTCATCAGATTTCTTCGCCGCGCTTCGGACTTTAGTTTCGTTACGTACTTAAGTTTCCGTCCACAAGAACAAGTACCGAAATGCCTAATTTCACCAAGTTTCGTTTCTGTTGCCATCCTTGGTAGCAACCCTTTTTTAACACAAAAAATATAATTTATTGTAATTCTAAGTCGTACGAGGTGCATCCAGAATGTAATTTTTGCTTAGTCACCAACAAAAAGAGCAAAAAATTCATGGAAAACCTGCAGCATATACAGCATGTTTCACCACTTTTCTACATACTACAGAATTGGGACATGGCTAATCGTTGGATCAACATTTGTATCCCTACGTCGTAGAACTCTGCAGCCTGGGATAGGTACCAGTGTTTGACAGCCACCAACAATTGAGGAACAAAAATTCAAATGGTGACATGTCCATTTGGCAAAAATTGAATTCTTCTGTTGTTTATACCTATAACATTCTTTCTAGAGAAAAACATGAGATGTATTACAATACATACAGTAGTACTCTGTTCATTGAGTTAAAGACAGTGTTGAAAAGTGTAAAATTTGTGCTGAATTTTTAATTTTGTTGGAAAAGAGTGAACATGTCACGTTTTCAATGTTTGCTCCTCAATTCTGCGTCACTGTCATACGCGTAATGCTGGTCGGAGAATTTCTTAAAGTGTAGAAAAGATGGAAATCGCTTTGTGTGTGCATGTGTGTGTATGTGCACGATATCCAGACCATGGGTGGACACACACGGCATTACTTATAACTATGGAACGGATTTCCGTGTAATTACATGTTTCTACGGGACTAGTTACCAGCAGTCAAGACTATTTTTTTTTAGAGTTTACAAGACATTCTGAATGAATTAGAACTATTTTTATTTTTCATATATATATATATATATATATATATATATATATATATATATATATATATATAGTTACATTTTAATATATTTATACGTCGAAACGGAACATTTCATATGCTCGTTTGAATGTCTACCACGGAATCCATCTTACTTACAAATCAAATGTAATGCTGCTGCGCTTCTAAGACCACCATATCTTCAAACTTATCCCTCCCCCCCTCTTACTGCGTACTCGCTGTCAACGACGAGCGGATTTTTGTGAACAAAAGTAATTTCAACCACGTGCTTGCTCATGTTTCAAACTTTCCATTCTTTACTCGATTAAAAACTACCAATTATTTTTTACAGAAAATTATCTTACCGCGTTGTTCGATTTGGTGGTGATAGGGGATCCTTTTAACCCCCCCTCTCCCTGGGATCCATCACTGGCTACAGGGTAATACTATTCACTTGAACACTGTCTCTTCGTAAACACTACAGTGTATATAATGAACGTAATTTATATTTTGAATAAATATCTTGTGAGTGATGGAGTCTAATGTACAATTTTCTAGAGGTAAAACCTATTTTCAACCACTCCGAATCCTTGTTAAGGACTGATCGACGACGTTCTATATTCCGAAAATGCTTGTACAGAACAATTTTAAACGTAATAATAAATTTTTATATTAAATATTTCTATTTTTTACGTAATTTGCATTTATATTACAATAAATTCCGTTCCTACTTACAACAGATCCTGTGCAGCAGATCCCTGTGAGGTGTATCACAGATCCCTGCGAAAATATTTTAACAATTCTTATCAACCCAACTCAATCAACCCCCCCCCCAAACAAACATTTATTTAACTCAAGTGAACACAAATTTAAGTTCATTAACCTACGCATTCAGCACACTTTCGAATTCATTCAGTCTTCATACAGGTCACTATATTTTGGGAATGTTTATTCTCGTCGGAGATACATAATATTCAGCGGAAACGTATCCTATGGTTCACAGTCTTTTAGATTACAGAAAATAATTGCAGGAATAATAAGCAACTTTCACCTGATTCCTGTAAGCTTCTTTTTAACCATTTCTTTGTCTCTTCAATTACGAATCAGAGTCTCTGATTCAGAGGTGATGTGAAAACAACCTCAAGGGCGAGAACATATTTTTATCCAATAAAGAGTCACAATCCTTGTCAGCTCACGATAGAGAGTTCACACACAATATGTGTACATTCTTGTACACATGCCGAATGTGACTAACGATTAAAATCGATACATAATTTTAAGTGCGGAATAATTATTTTTGCCACTTTAATGTTTCTATACAATTTTTAACTGTACTGAGCATCAGTCACATCGGTATAGTTTGGATTTGTGTGTACAAATTGTGTACTTTAGCACAAATGAATGTCCGCTTGCGCTCGAACTGGAAAGTACTTGATATATTCACCTATGGAATCGAAAGGGTATGTAAACGATGTGCAAAACGACGAGTACCGCTACGAATCGATGTGCTCACCTAGAGTGCGAAACCAGTGAATCAATTGCCTTGGAAAGAGTTCTATGGAAATCTTCCACGATTCTCTCTGAAATTGTCATTAGCTGAAACCATGTGAAAATTTTGCACATTTGAACACAAGTGATGTGATGATGCCTGTGATGGATTACTTGACTAGGTGATAACCTCATTGACCCAACAGCAAAAACTTTTTCCCCGAACTTTCATTGCACTTGAACGTATGTTTCCACATTCGTTGCGATAAGCACATCACACCAACTGCCACTGCAAGTTCCGAACTGCAGTGGTTAAGTTTTTCTTCTTCATTCTGCTAATTTTACTTGTCAATGAGTATGCATGTATTTCGTTCAATTTGAGCATGCATCGAAGGGCTTGGAGGCACAGAGTACTACACCATTTTATGCTAAAAATCAGTTGTAAGCCAAAATGGAACTCCATCATAACACCATTAGGAATCTATAACTGAAATCACTGTAATACTGTTCTGCCTGCCAAACTTTAACACTTTACAGGAACACAAATTTTAAGACTGCAGGCCGCAGAGTTTTACATCTCACTTTTGGACAAAATCTGGCCTAGGACTACGATTTCAAGTCTTTCATTTAAAGATGAAACATAGGCTGTCTGTTAATAAGTTTTTTTAAATAAAAGTTCCAATAATTACTTTTTATAGACAGTCACAAATCCATTTATTAAAACAAAATATTTTTTTACATTACAATGGTATCTTGAAACAAGCAACAGCGTGGCCACGAAGAAAATGCTTCAGAATCGAAGGACAAAACTGTAGAACAGTGTCCTGCCCTCTTCCTTTCTAGATAAACGTCATTTTCTTTCTTTATTTTGCAATTTACTTAAGAAGATAGGACTAAAATTTTGTTTTTGTGTACTTTGATTTGATTTTGGAGGTCGCTACGGTATATAATGTGTTTTACATTTTATATATGCGTTTTGTCAATTTTTACTAGTCTTTTTAGTCATTCTAAGCAAATGAATAGTATTGTCTGTTTTCAACATTTTCTTGGAATAAAATATTTTTGTGAAATTTATTCGGGAATCATCATTGTGCACTAAAAGTGTGTTTTGTACATTTATTTATATTATAAAAAGTAAATACGTTTTTCAAAACGATGTATGAAAATTTGTCCGATTTTATTTCAAGTTGTTTTTTAGTTTGTTTAGTGGGCTAAAAATATACATTATATGTAATGCTTTTTATAAATTCCAAGTATTCACCGCATGTTTCTCCTTTATTTGTAAGTTGTTTTTATTTTTTTATGTAATCGAGTGCATACCATTTTTACCAGTCTTACAAGATGAACTTCCCGAAACAAAAATCAGTGTCCCCTTTATTCCGTGTAACTGATGTTATTAAATAAATAGGAAATTATTATAATTGAAAATGTGTATCGAATACGTCGGTATTTCAATAAAAAAAACCCTCATGAGATCGGCTCGGATCCGACCCGACAGTACCTCCTACTTCATAATAAATCACTGTACCGAATGAGGTTTAACATAAATTTAAAGGAATTTGACAAAGGAAAATAATTTATCAAAAAGTTTAAATAATTCATGATGTTCTGTGCTTTTTTACAATTATATTATCAGCTTTTTCATGGAACATTAAATAAATAAATAAATTATCATTACTGGAGACTCTTAAGCACGCCTACATGTAGTTGTTCATGAGCTAAGAACTGTCCATCCCACTACATTATTTTTGTAATTCCAAATGAAACTTTTAATGGGAACTGTTGTGTGTTAAATTGAAACTGAAATAAGTAGGTCAAATGGGAATTCTTGGTATTAATACAGATTGCTGATTTCATAACCAGTTGGCATTTCACATTCAACAAAATTATTTCTTTAGTTCTTTCACTTTCAGTCACGTATCACGGTACAACCATGGCGCATCAAGATTTTTTTTAAAATATTGGTTTAATGTCGCCTTATAAACAATTAGGTAATTGGCGACCACAGTCATCAAAATATAGTAGTTACAAATACAGTACTTACAAATGCATTCACTGGTTACACAATTTCATGGAATGCATATAATCCTTAATATATATATCTTGTACATGGAGCTGATAATGTATAATCAATAGCTAAATACTATTCATCAGATTAAGTTTGGCGAGGAGTTCTATAACCTTCATGTGACCGGAAAAAGAATTGAATATACAGTGGAGATCACTATTGATGTTTAGGTGTGCTCTGACAGTCATCATCACATGGCAATTAACTATAATGTGCTTGGTGGAAACTGGAAGACCGCAATTAGGGCAAGAATCAGGAATAGCCTTTTTAATCAGGAAGCTGTGACTAAGGTTAAAACATCCTATACGGAGTCTGGTTATAACCATTCGATGCCTTCTGCTAAGATTAATGGATGTGATAGGAGACTCCTCGATATTCTTCCTAATTGCATGTAATTTGGAAGGCAACATTTTCCAGTTCCGGTCCCAAAGCTGCTTAACCGCAAGTAAGAGGTAATTTTTAAGGCCAGGAAGTAAGCAGCCAGTATCAATCAGTATCAATTTCGGGAAGAGAGAGAGATTGCTGCTTTCGCTGCTGCATCCGCTTCTTCATTGCCCTGGATGCCTATGTGAAAAGGGAAGCCAAGCTCTTGTAATGCGGCATCCTTTAAGAAAGGAGTGATAAAGCTTTTCTTTGATTTCTTGGACCAGAGGATTTAAGGAATGTCTGTTGCGAACGGAGGATAGAACAAATAGTGAGTCAGACAAAATAACAATATCTGAGTTGGGTGGTCTTAGGATACTATTATCAATAGCTTTGATAATAGCCCAAGCATCATATGAGAATATGGAATAGAAATCCTGGAGGCGGTAAAGATACTTAAGGGGTGGGATAATGCAAATAACAGTTCCACTAGATCTCGATTGTTGCTTGGATCCATCCGTGAAAAATTGGCTATGATTGTGAAATTTATGCTGAAACCCCATAATTAGTTGCTGAAGGATAGGTTTTGAGATGTCAGGATTTGTTAATTTGGTAGCTTCAATAGCTTGTAAAGTTGGTAGCGCATGAAGATTTCTTTTTTAAAGAACAGGGCCTCCTACCTTTGGTTGAAGCTTATGGAATGGTACCGTCACGTGTTTCAAGAGAATTCAAAAGTTCAACAGTAAAGTGCATTCATTGAATATTATGAAGAACAATGTCTACTGAAAATGTTTTTCATTTCAACCTGCAACATACACATGATCTTTAAATTTACAGGATCCACATACACATTTTTTGGGAGCGAAAATTGCTCGTTCACACAGCCAATTATTTATTCTCAAAATTTATTTCAACATTAGGAAAAACATTTTTATCAGCCCGTCTACATTTTGGCAATTGTACAAAAATCATGAGCAAATGAGATTCGGCCTTCACCATCAACTTCATATTTTCCTTTTGCAGTATTTTATAAATAATTAGAAAATTGTCCTCTGGCTGAATCATTATTTTTTTTTAATTTGTTGCGTCTACAACTTGACGCAACGCGTCTCCAAGCCCCTAAAGGGGAGTTGAGCGCTTTGCACTAGGGAGTAATCCTCCATTAATGTGCTTTATTTCTGGAGTAATCCTCTGTTACTGTGTAATTATTACACTGAATAATTACTATATTTGTCAAGTCTCGTCACGTCGCAGTCAGTGCCTTTTATCCCTTCGGGCAGGGGCTCGGCGCCGTTGGATCCCGGGGTTCCTGGCCGGTTGCCCAACCAGGAGCCCGCGAGTCTCGAATTCGCTTAACCTTCGTGACTTCTCGGAGCGTAGTAAACGAATTCGGCTAGCGCCGCCGGCTTTTAAAAACGAGAGATTATGAATATGTACTCCCATACTTTGCTTTAATTGCAATGTTTTGACATGGATCAAGACGGAAAATTTCTTATACAGACATTTATGTACTTCTGGCAACAAATAATAGCGGATGCTTCTATCAAAATATGAAAACATCTCACTTTCAAACAACGCGAACAGGGAGTGGCTTCATTTATGCTATGTACAC
This sequence comes from Teleogryllus occipitalis, assembly GCA_011170035.1. Taxonomy (NCBI): domain Eukaryota; kingdom Metazoa; phylum Arthropoda; class Insecta; order Orthoptera; family Gryllidae; genus Teleogryllus; species Teleogryllus occipitalis. The sequence goes on from BLKR01006498.1 coordinate 48,895, forward strand.
TTCTGACGAGAAATAATAGTTCACTATTCTATCGAAATGATTATTAATTTGGCAACAATGATGCACTAAAACCTAAATAACACACACACACAGGTGATATGAGCTAAATAAACGCCTGTTCTTTTTATCTGAGAATAAAGGAAATCATAAAGAGAATTTTCAATCATCATCTTAATTAACTGATTACTATTACTCACAATTAATTTAACTGAATGACAGTGACAAAAACAATTTTAAGCAGTGCCATAAACATTGATAATAAACTTTAACTCTAAAATATTTACAATGCTCGATGCTTATGACAAATCAATAAAAAAATGAAACTCATTATTGTTGAAATAAACACATTCAATGCCTAGGCATTGATTAATTTCATGAAATAAAAAAAAACTCGAAGCTCATATAACATCATAAAGTAGTCCAAATCAACCTTGTTTCTTTAGTAACTATTATCTCTCTGTAGAAATTTGACTAATACGTGCGAAGTATTGTTGACAATATTAAAGATATACTGTGCAATTTGCTGTGCACAGGCAATGTTCAGATATCTGACGCACTTGCAATTTTTTCACATAACTGAATGTGTGCAAACTTATCGAAATAACTTGACTTCGGTCGAAAGAAATTCTTCATACAAAAGATACTGAAAGACAATCAGCAAAAGCTGCACGTCTTTTAGAAATGCGGTTGTGAACGTAATCTTAAAAAATATCAATTTACGTGAAAATTAAAATATAAATAATGAAGTACAATAATACAATTCTTAATAAAGTAAGTATCTTTATACACAGTTGAAAACATTAAACGTATTGGTATAAAAATTAGCACCTGATTTAATACTTCATTTGCATATAGCAAGAATGCTAACAGGTAATGTACAGTATTTTGTAATCATCCTGAAAACTTGAAACATTTACTAACGTGAAGTACAATATTTTAGTTTACAAAATATCAAAACATCGTTTTGGAAATCTGTAGCAACTTATTGCATGTAGAGCAATCCAATTAACATATAGACTGGTCATAACTCAAATATATCTTGGTTTCTTGATAGAAACAAAGGAAATTAGTCCATGTTTTAATTTTTAATAAAATCAATAATTAAAAAAAATTAATGCAATGAAGAGACATAATATATTATACATCATAACACTAGTTCTATAAATTTTATTTCCACACTTTCTAAAAAAGGACTTTGCTACACAACTTGAAAACCAAAGAACTTATTACACTCCCTAAAAAAATTATATTATCTCCAATAAGTTTAAAAATTTAACTTATCACATGAATAAATCCGTATTTTCTCTCTGAGTCATTATAAATGTTTTACATTGAAATACACGAGCACTTTTGGAAATTGACCAAACCACTGTGCTTTATAAGTACAAATGTTCAGGAGATGTGGTTTGCTGTACAATATTAACTGTCTGTTGTTATATGTAGTGCACATCTGTTGTACCACAACACAGATTTTTTGCCAGGATACGGAAATAAAATTGATTTTAACAATGATATTTAATGTATTAGTTTCCATTTGAACTCTATAATTCCAAAGAAATAAAGATGTAACAAATTTGAAAATCAGCTTCAGAGTCAATGCCCTCCATATCGTTGAGATTTTTCCATTGTACTCATATCTTTCCAAAACACTCGTTGCTATCTGAATTCATAATTACACTTCTGAAATAAAAGCTACGGAAGGGGATCTGAGAGCTGTAAACAATGTGCATATCCTTACAAACGTACACTTTACAATCATACATCCCACATTACACTGTTTTTGGCGTTAAGTAAATAAATCAACAATGTTATTGACTGTCTATGATAGGTTTCTATTAATCAGGTTCCACTTAATTATAGACAATCAGTTCATTTGAAAAACAATTAACAATTCATAAACATAGTTTATTTCACAAAGAGTTTTGAGAATACTCAACGTTTCGAAGCCCTTATTGTGTCTCCATCATCAGGTAAATAATGTATAGATTAAAATTTTAAAATCAAGAAACATAATTAAAATCTTAATGAATAAAAATAATAAGGTTTTTGAATGTAGAAAATATCTGAATTATGTAAGCAGAAAGCATTCAGATTAGGAAGCTTACGTTATTAAGTTACAAGTAGAGCGAGTTCAAAATCAGATGATGAGGCATAGTGTTGATTAATGACATTTTTTAATATAGGTTTATGTAAATAACCATCCACGTCATTAAATCAAAATAATTTAACAACATATTCAGTCTTCATTGATAAAAGATTATAACATACGCAAGTGGTTTCTTAGAAACTGCTTTTTAAGAAAGTTGTAGTATCTCATTTACTTTGGGTCTTATGAAGTTGCACTGTTTACTTTTAATTAACTCGTATATTTTGCTTCAATTATGGGGGAGAAGTACCATCCAATTAAGCCGTCTTAATAATCACCTCCTATTGAACTGAAATATTGATCGGAGTCTGTGAGTTGTGAAGCACCAAGTTTTATTTCCCCAGAGGCAGAGGGCAATAACTTTTCGATCACCTTTATGTTTGCACACAAATTATGTAATAACTCTGGGAAGACATAATACGTTAAGATGATTTTCAAAGGAAAAAATATATATCATACTAGCTGAATGAACACACAATGCCAGGTATTTATTGAACACAATCTATTATTAAGGACATTGCACGAATTATGTAATAATGTGACCATATTGTGTACACGAAATAATTTTATTCTCATCTCCACCGTCCTTGCGGCGACCCGGTTCGCCGAGCTCCATCCCGCTCAACTCTAATCCACTCGCCCCGACTAGTACGACAGTAATCATAGTATGCTAGCTATAAGTACGCTAAATACTTTAACTTTCTTGCCTTACTACGTACTTACGTAGTGAAACGTAAGTATTGAAGTGGTGCGGGAAAAATTGGTGAATTTTCGGCAGATAAACTCGTTTTATGCGGCCATGGAGTTAAAAAAAGGATATATATTGCTTCTGTATGTAGTAAATTACCTCATCTAACAGGTTATGTGATCAGAATCCACATGTTGTGGGTTCTTGATACCGAAAAATTGGCAAAACACGTTTCTGTGGTAGAGTGAGACAAAAAGCATTCTATTATCGATCGTTCTTCCTGGCTTGCTTTCGCAGAATCGGAAGGCGAGCTCGCTCCTTATCTGCACGTGAAATCTATATGTAGGTCGCTGTCAAGGGCCGGAACTATCGGTACCAATCATTCTCAGCCGTTCTCGGCAGTATCTGCGGAGTGTTCTCTGTGTGCAGTTTGGTGGTAATTGTAGGGCGTTTCGTTTCTGATAAGAACCATGATCGCTTTTAAAAGTAGAAAATAATCGAATACAAAATTTGTACGTATTTAATAATAAACAAGTTATATCAGAACCCACCTATTCGCATTATTTGTAATGGTTTGTCAAAATTACATAAAACATCCTAATATTTAAAAAAATACAGTCCTAAAGGATTTAGTTTTGAGGCACAAATTCATTTTACAAAATCTCTAAACTCAGCATTAAAATTCTGAGAAGAAACAGAAAGAAAACTTTTACAATTTTAGAAACATAAGGAATTCAACAAAATTGAGACCTCCATTTTTTTCATATACATACTTTGTTCTTTTCGAGAAAATACAGAAAGAAATTGGACACGTTCTCGGAGAAAATCTTATTTATGTACCTCTTTGAAAATGTCTTTATTTCTTACAAAATTGAGCAAAAATAACTATTTTTTAAAAAGATTGTACACGACTTTATTTAAAGATATAACCTTCCGACTGGTCCCGACATGTGCGGCAGTTTAGTGTACGTCAGTGTAAAGGATGAGGTTAGGACAAAGAAGCGGAAGGAAAGGTCGCGCGCGGTTAGTGGCTAGTTTCTTAGAGTACTGCTCCGGCATTCGCCTGGTGTTGAGAAACCACGAAAAGCTCATACTTCGAGAGAAGAAAGGAAGAAAACTCTTCCTCCATATCTCTCTCAGCGTGGTATCGCCCCAACGAGGGCAAGGTCTATGAACTCGACTCGTCTCCCGTAGTAGCTTAGTGCCTGTAAGTGTAAGTATGTGTATGAAAAGAGGTTAGAACAGAGAAAAGAAGAAGAAGAAAATATTGCGCGCTTCATGGTCAGTTCGTTAGTGCTTCGGCATTGGCTTGGAATTAATCTCAGAAACTACAAAAACTACCGAAGAGACTAACCAGCCGCTAGAATTCTCTTCCACACAGATGCTGATCTCGTCCTAGCCCTCTAACTAGAATTGAAAATCCTGCCGCACCGTCGAGACTCAAACCCTAAGATCTCCCGGTCAGAGGCACGGTAGTCACACCAGTTGATGCCTTGAGCCACCTCGGCCGGTGAGGCGGGAGCGCGAGATCCGGACACGCCTCCAGCATTTGTTATCCATCATAGACTTTTCGCCTGCCGACGCGGAGGGCATACCGCGATAACACGACTAGGATCAGTATCGTTCGTTCTTAATTATGGGAGTGCCGGTAATAGCTTTCTCAGACGTAGCGGTCTCCGCGCCGAGAACGAACGGAACTATCTAATCTGAGAACACTAGCGCCTAAGACGTTCGTACTATTTTCACCAATATTGATATTCCCCGATTTATCTGGCTGAAATCAAGCCCCCATGAATCTGAAACGCACATTTTGATTTTTGGGAACCCATTACATCAAATCTCAACATTTTCAAAATTTTGTCGTAAACGGCTTCACATTTTTTACTTTCTCGCTACGGATTGGAGAGAAAGTTATGTAATGCTGCTCGAAAAAACGGCGAATTTTCGGGAAAAAACACTTATTACAGGGCCTCGGTAACGAAAAAGTGGATAAATTTACTCGCTAAATTTAGAAACAAAATCCTCTTGATATGTGGTGTATCCAGAATCCATGTTTTGGGGGACCTTGATACCGAAAAATCAAATGACAAAAAGTCCGTCCGTCCGAGTGTGAACAACGCTAGTGGCTAAACCGTTCAGCCGATTTTCTCCAAAACTGATATTCCCCAATAGATCTAGATGATGTTGCGTGCCCATGAATTTGAAATCGATATTTTAATTTTGGGGGATACATTACATGAAACCCCTGGAACATTTTCCAAAGTTTCAAAAAATGGCTCCATCGTTTTTTATTAAATTTTGTTCTTGGATAGTGTGAATGAGTTTAAGAGAATGGTGCAAGTCTCCTGTTCGTTAAAAACCATGATTATATGAAAATTGCAAAAGTTTAAAATTTTGTTCGTAGTCTTCCTACAACTAAAAAAATTTAAGTTAGAGACTTTTTCCCTTAAAGAAATATGTTCCTTAGTGATAGATTTTGAAATAAGGTCATGTACAATTTTTAGAAAATCTGAGTACTTTTCATGTTATTTTGCGTGAAAAAACGCGCGAGAAAGTACGAGCTGTTTTAGCACCGCTAGTTAATTTAAGAAAACGTCACAATACATCACAATATATTTCCTGCCAAAGAGGACCGGGTGGCGTTGCTCCTTTTAGTTGGAACCGGACATGTGTTCAAGGTAAAGCATTTCGGGATGATGATTGCGCTACGTAATTGTGAAAACAGTTTGTTAATTTGATATATTTATCAAAAAAGAGAAGACAGTGGATGTAACTTATTGGAAAGATGAGTATTTATGTCCGGAAGAATAAAAATGAAATAATAACCCTAAAAGAAGTGCAATCATATTTACTGAAGTTCACATCTATTAAATATTTGTAATGCACCCTGATATTGAAAGAAAACTTTGCAACCTCCGGCCATATCATATGTGTCTAAGGCTGGGGATGACCAACCCGGAACTCGCCATATGTCATCTTGTGGCTCACGTAGCTGGGTCATATAAAAAATTTCTAAGAGTGCAGTATACTCGCACATCTAAATATTTAAAAAAATAAGGTATTCTGCCATGGCTTCGTTTAGAGCTTCTACTAAACCGATTGTAGTATTTTTTCCTTTAAATAAAAAAATGTGATCCCTAGATGTGTTACCATATATTGTTTGTGTTGATTCACCAACATTTATGATGTAAATTAATTAATTAAATCATTCTTTAATAGTATGTTTATCAATAGTCAATTGTTTTGTTGTTGTTTTTTTTTCAGAGAGTGGCTGCTTCATGATGGCGCTGCTTGATGCTTTATTTTCATTGTTGAAATTTGCTTACAATTCGTCAAGGTTTTGTTCAGTGTAATAATTGCATTGTGGTGTTGACAGTTTGCATGTATTTGCTTTTGTGGTGTGTTTTGTAGAGAACATTCGAACAGTGAGGTTTGCTCGGTTGTACTGAAGTAGTGAAGGTGTTCACAGGTTATGTCGAATTCCGGATTCTTGCCCACGCGCCCCAAAAGACGAAAACGTACATTAACTGGACGCAGGGAAAGAGAAAGTCAGCGTAGGTGTCGTGATAGTGAGGTCATTTCGTTTTCTATTGGGTCGTTGTCTATGAAATGTCACTTTTGTTCTGATTTATACTTCCCTGAAAGAAATTCTGCAAACCAGTTTACTCTGTGTTGCTTAAATGGGAAAATAAGTTACCCTTCGAGCAATATGCCAGAAGAAATCAAACAGTTGCTTATAGCAGATGATGACACATCAAAAAACTTTAGAAATAATAACAGTCAGTATAATAATGCTCTTACTTTTGTGTAATTTGGTGCCGTTATTACATTGCCATCTGGTCATGGGCCATACGTGTTCAAACTTTTGGGAACTCCACATCACAGAATATCTTCGTTTTATCCTGAAGATCCAAACAATGCAACGTATTGTGAAGATTAGTCTGGGCACATTATTTTACATTTATCTCAGATCTCACCGTCAAATTGTGACGGGGTCTCACTAGTCGTACATAAAAAAACATCATATCACAATAAAGAACGTTATGACGTAAGGGGTTCGTTTCATATATCATTTATGGGAGTAACTCAGGACATCGAATATCTTGGCAATGAATTTGAAACAGCGCGCGCACCGATTCTGGGAGGCGTGGCAGGGCGTGTCATCCAGTGTTGCAAAATTGAACGCCAGTTCATCAGTGGCTGTCTCACAACGCTACCGGATGTGTTGTCATGGGCTTTGTATGCATTAGTGCCACCTGTCTCGTGAGATTTTGCGATCGACTTTGAAATATTAATAAGAATAGAAGGTGATATAACCCCAGTAGAGTGTCATCTATATCAAGTCCTGACAATAGCATTATAATCTGATCTGATGAAACCGTAATAGAGAGTGTTGATTCACTACCTTTCACAACACACTACCTATCCAGATAT